>JABUQX010116257.1:7500-17028 GCA_015478945.1 Trachelipus rathkii | reverse complement strand
GAAGAAGAAAGAGAGAGGGAGGGAGGAGGGAGACGGGACGGGGGGCGGGGGGGATGAGAGCGAGACTCTAAGGCGAGGGCACGGAGCGGAGAGAGAGAGGCGAGAGGGAGGAGGAGGAGAGAGGGAGGGAGGGGCGAGAGCGGGACGAGAGAGGGCAAGGTAGAGAGAAGCGAGGGTGAAGAGAGAAGAGGGCGTGGAGGATGAGCGAGAGCACACGGGAGAGGGAGACGTAGGAAAGCCCGACGTGGGGACCACGGAGCAGGGGGAGAGGAGAGAACGGACGAGAACGAGAGGAGAGGGAGACGAGGAGGAAGAGAGAGAGAGAGGGGAGAGAGAGAGGAGAGAATGCGACCGAGACCGGAGCGGAGGGAGAGAGGAGAGAGGAAAAGGAGATGAGTGGGAGCGAGAGGAAGGAAGATGGGAGAGGCAAGGACGTAGAGAGAGAGAGTGCGGACAAAATGACGGGGAGATAGAGCGAGAAGGAGAGGGGGAGATGAGGAAGAGAGAGGAGAAGGGAGATAGAGAGAAGGAGACGGCGGGAAGAGAGAGGGATGAGGAGAAGGGAGAGCCGAAGAGAGGGGAGGGTGAGAGGGTTTTGCCCGTAATTTTTAGACCATACGTCGAAAGCAACTTTGCCACAGTAGTTTGTATCAGAGCCAGAGACCGGTTAGGGTCTTATTTTAGAGATTGAGGAAGGGATTTGGAATTTCTAGACGAGGGTATGAGTCGAAATTATTTTTGTTAAAATATAGTATACGAGGAGTTGACTGTTAAAAAAATTTTGTACGTTAGGCATTATTTATTCGTTGCCAGGATGATGCATTGAGACAGGGTTATGTTAAAATTTTTGTTAAGAGTAATTACGATTTAATGGTAAAATTAACCTTGAGTATGTTAGGGAGTATGCTTGAACAAGATTGTGAATAGGTTACGTGTTTGCTACGAAGTGTTTAGGTACTTTACTGGATTGTTAACCTTTTGAAGTTGTTGAATGTTAGTAGTTTATTCGTACTCATGGTGTGTTAGGTTTTTTGTCGTTGTACATTAATTCTTAGTTCAGGTATGTTAATTTTAAGCTTTGCTAAGTAAATCGTTGTTACGCGTAGCATATATTCGATGGTGTAGTATATAAAGACTTCATTTTTGTGTTATGTTTATCCGAACATGATACTCGGATGTGACGATGATCAAATAGATCAATGATCTAGTGTCCAATGTAGGGAGGGAGTGGGAGAAGTGAGTGTTGATTTACTGATTTACTGATTTACTGCTTAAAAATCAGTAAAGCAGTTTTATAATATACTATGATATTTTATTCAAGAGAACTTATTTTATGTTTTTGTTTGATAAGCTTTGTTATGTGTACAGTTGATTCGTTGGTCTGTTATGATAATTAGACAAGGATTATTATAAATTTTGTAAATATTACTGTGTCACCAATGGGTAAAATTTAACGTTGGATATGTTAGGATATGCTTGGAAAAAGTATGAATAGGTTACGATTTGTACGCAATGTTAGTTTCTTTACTTGTATTAAGTGTGGAACTTTGGTTAATGATTAACCAGTTTATTCGTGCGTTGAGAGGTTGGTGTTTTTGTTTGATCGTTGTTAGATAATTTCCTTAGTTCATATGATTCTAGTTAGCTTATTATTTGAGAGAACATTTATGTTATATAATTCGCTGGTTAGTATTAAAGAACGCATTTTCTTGCTCTATGTTTACCGAAATGATTATCGAAATGCGTCATGAAATTTTTTTTAGTGTAAGTAAAAATTAAATTTGATATGTTAGAGAAGTAATGCTTGAAAAAAGTGTGAATAGGTACGTTTTGTACGCTGATGTAGCTACTTTACTGTTGTTAGATGGAACTTTGTTAATGTTAGTAGTTTATGTGTACGCATGGGATGTTAGGTTTGTCATTGTACAATATATTCTTAGGTCTGGTCATGCTATGTTAGCCTATATTATTATGTGAAAACAATGGTACGTTAGCATATATTCGAGTGTTAGTATGTATAAAGAACCTATTTTTGTACTATGTTTATCCGAAATGAGTGATATGTGATCTAATCAATAGAATAGATCATAAGGTAATGGATGGGTTATTAGGGAGGGCAGGGAGAGGCCTGATGGTTTGATTTACTGATTCGGTGATTTTAAATTTGGTAAACTTTTACACTTACTATTGACATTTTTTTGAAATAACTTATTTTTTATGTTATGTTTTGGATAAAACTTGCTTATTTGTATGTATGCTTGAGATAAAAACTTTTGGTAGTTTGCAGATTATATTGTTTGGGATTATGATGTTTAGCGTGAGGTTATGATAAATTTTCGTTAAAATATTAACTATGGATACATGAAAGAAACTTTGTCACATACATATATCGTCGCACGTCTTATGATAAGCGACAAGGTATAATGATAATTTTAGCTAGTAGTACTGTTCAATGTAAGATTACGTTCAATATGTTTAGAGATATGCTTGAAAAAGATGAATAGGTTGACGTTTTGCATGCAATGTTATTACTTTACTGGTGTTAAGATTGGAACTTTTAATGATGACAGTTTATTCGTGTGTAAGTGTGTTAGGTTGTCGTTTTACATGATTTTCTTAGTTCATGTTATGCTATATTTACTTTATTGATGTGAAACTTTAATTACGTTGGAGTATATTCGTGTGATCAGTATATAATAACAATTTGGGTAAATGTTTGTAAATTATATTTTAGTATAAATTAACATTGTTATGTGAGATAGCCTTGATATGTGTGAATAGGTATACGTCTTTTATGGCTATGTAGTATTTTACTGTTGTTAGGTGTGGAACTTTAACGTTACAGTTTATTCGTGCGTGAAGTGTGTCAGGTTTGTCGTTTGCATTTATTCATAGTTTCAGATGATGCTAAGTAAGCTTTATTAATGTAAAAGCTTTTTACGTCAGCATAAAAAACGTTGTTAAAGAAGGAACATCATAGTTCATGCGAATGTTTCGAAAAGTGGAGGAGGATTGAAACAATTCTCCAACTTGTATCTGATAACTCTAATGAAACAGGAAATACAAATTCAGCCTTGAAACGAATTGCATGTAAGACCCGGGTATGAAACTCGACTTGTATCTAATAACTCTAATGAAACAGGAAATACATATACAAAAATGAAACAATTGCTCGTAAGACCTGGTTTGAAAATACAAATGAGAAAATGATTCGAATGTAAAGCATGAACATGAAAATACAAACACGAGTAGAAAACGATTAGGGTAAGTTTAAACTTATTTCTCGAATATTGTAATTTTTGCAATCATTGATTCTTTTGTACTTCTGCAGAAGTTCTCAGCATTGTGTAAGAATTTTTAAGGCCCTTTTCTGCGAACAAATATCCATATTTTTTTAAAAATCTTACTTAAACACACCAGGAGTCGATTAGCGTGGTCATATTTCCTTTCAATAGGCGATAATATTGTACTGCAGAAGGCGATTGGGCAATCTCCTTTGTCTGCGGCGGACATGATCACTCCTCCCGAAGCCATATCTGTTATATGTATGATGATTTTAAAAGGGGCTTGTAGGGCTTGGGTAGGCCAGGGTGGAGGTATTTTCAATGGCCTTTTTAGCATTTTCAAATGCTTTATCTGCCAAAGGATTCCAGTTGAGACGACGATTCCCGTAAGGCTTCCCCTTCAGGAAGGCATTAAGAGGCGCTATAATATCAGAAAATACAGCTATTGATGAGCGGTAAAAACCTATTTTTCCAAGGAAACCTCTTAATTCTCTAATAGTTTTAGGCTTGGGGGTGTCTATTATTTCTTTAATTTTTTCATAATTTGGTTCTAGACAACTTGCATTTATTGTATAGTCCAGATAATCGATTTCTTTGGCGGCTCTCTGGCATTTCATAGGATTGATACTGATATTTAAATGTTGTAGTCTTCTTAACACCTGTTCTCTGGCATTTCATAGGATTGATACTGATATTTAAATGTTGTAGTCTTCTTAACACCTGTTCTGGGATGACTTTGTGTTCCTCTTCAGTCTGTGTGTGAATCAATACGTCGTCCATATACACACAGGTATTGTTGATGCCCCGTAGGAGAGTATCGATAAGGCCTTGGAATATGAACGGTGATGAGACATACCCCATTGGTAAACATCTGTAACTATAGTTTGCAATGTTGGATGTTATAGTGAAGTATTTTTCGCTGTCAGGAGATAATGGAATTGAGTAGAAGACCTTTGTAAGGTCGATCCGTGTATTCAGTTTACTACCTTTTAATTTGAACATGGCATCTTGGAGGAGGGGCAAGCCATAGGTCTCGATCTCGGCTCTTTTATTCAACTCCCTAAAATCTGATATAATTCTCTTTCGATTTTGGCTCTTCTCTAAGACGCTCATTGGAAACGACCAGGGTGAATTGGTTCTTCGTAATACATCTGTGGCTAATAAGTTATTAATTTAGGCCCGAGTATGAGCATATAATTTATGAGGGATGCGACGCGGCCTGAGAGAGATTGTGGGTCCTTTTATAGTAACATGTTACGGGTATGTGTTGGCCAGATCAATTAAAACTTTTTCAGGTATGAAAGCGGTGTCTTCGTCAGTAGTTACACAACCGCCCTGATCTAGTACTGCTGTGCTCATACTGTGGTTTTTAACTTTATATTTTTCAAAAATTTTAGCCCATGTTTCCATCTGTTTCAATCGTAGATGGTGATTTTCAGGCAAATAGGGATTTAAAAATAAACTTTTATATTTCATTAATAAATCATTGAAAGGTCGAGGACAAGGAGGGACATTCTCAGAGGTGGTAGAGGAAGGTGAGAGGGAAAGAGTAGAGAGAGAATTTTCATGCACAGACTTAATATTAAAATTTGCATTTCTATTTAATTTTAATGTTTTATTTGTAACAGAATCTATCAATAAATCACGCTTGAAGTCTATGCCCATTTCAAAATTCTTTAAAAATTGTAAACCTAATATATTTGTATCAATATTTGCAATATAAAAAGTATCAGAATATTTCCTGCCTAATTTTAGGTCAACTTCCTCAGTTTTAATGTGATAAATAGAAATTTTATATTGTTTGCAGCTAATAGATACCCTAGAGATGCCTTGCTGTTGGCAAGAGCGCTTCCAGCATATATATTTTTAACTGACCCAGAATCAACAAGGTAATTTACCTTATTTATGGTGTCATAAACTGTGTAAAGGGTTAAGTCGTCAACCTTGCAACAAACATTCTGGCCTACCTCAATATCGGCTGCAACATTCTTACTGATAAAACAGCGGTCGTCAACAGTGCTTGAAATTACTATGTTTGGGATGTAACTAGATCATTGTCTTATCGTTCGCTCTCACTTTTCCCCCACACGATCTATAACCCATATATCATTAGATAAATTTGATTTAACCGCTCTTTCATTGCCATATGAATTATTGATGAAATTTACAAAATGAAATTCCCGTGAAAATGGTCGAATCTAGTTACTACATCGGTAAATAATACATTAAAACTTCGTAAAATTCATAATTTTGAATTAATCATTTTATAAGGGTAAATGGTTCAAATGCATATCGCGCATAATGTATGTAAAATATTGAACTTAATGTAATAGCTTTTCTTGCTTCTTTTACAATTGTTGGAGAAAAAATAAATACTTTTGTGGTGTTACATAGACATCATTTGCTTAAAAAAAATGTTTTTCCTAATTGATATAATTCAAAATGATATGTACGAAACACAGTAGGACGCAAATTATTTCTTGATGGATTTATATATAACAATTTGTTTTTGTTTTTATAGACAATCACCCACTTTACATTGATGAAATAAGTGTAATATCTTCAACCATATTCCTACACCTGCCTTTTTGCCTTTACCCAATTAAGCCCCAATTGAGACCATTCCTCCTTGAAGACACAAAGAGGGAGGCGATTACTTATTTAGCACCCCATACTCCGACGATATAAAAGACCAAACAATGACCTACTGCAGATCCATTAGATTAGGAAAAGATTCGTTATACCACTTTTTAGGATGTGATAATCGTCATTTCATAACCAAAAATAGTGTTGCATCACAAAGGTCTACCCCTCCCATGAATTTATTGTACTCGGTAATAGCTTGTGGTTTAGGAATAGTGATGTGCTCTTGTTTTTGCTATCCCATCTTCTCGCATCGCTCATTGGACATATATACCGGCATATGTAGACAAGCAGTGCACAGGTTTATTGTCGTACGATTTGATGGCAATGGTGTTTTCCTTAGATTCAACTCTGTAGTCAAAATAAACTCTGCCTACCTTTTGTAGTTATTTTTCCCCTTCAAACTGCAACCTCTTAGCATATTTGGGCAGAAAGTTGAAAATATATAAATACCATCATCCTTCAAATTCTTTGCTAAATTTACTGAAGAGAACCATTTATCATAATAAAGCTTATGATTGCAGTGTTTGGGAATGCCTTCTGCTAGCCTCATAACGATGCTAGATGAAACTCCTAAACCAGAATCGTCTGCTTTACCAGTGTAGACATCAAAATCATAAATGTAGCCACTTGCTCCCCCCTTGCAAATACTTTATAAACCAACTTATGGGGTTTCTAGGGGTTGTATTGTTTTACTGTAATGCGATCTTTCGTTGCAACAATTTGCTCATCAAAGCATTGTTGCTCATCTAGGGGTGTTATTTTGCAATTGTTTCTTACTGCATCTAAGTGGCCTAATTTTTTTAAGTAGTCGTATTCTGGATGGCTTGATAGTTTTTGGGCTTCCTATAGTTCCCGGCGAGACGAGACTACAGACATGAACAGGACAGAGCAAGACAGCACACACACAACACAGATATACTATATATAGTAATAGTACTATCAGATATACTATTGATATATATATAGTATATTAGTACATATATTATATATATATATATATATAATATATATATATAATATAATTATAATATATTGAAATATTGTATATTAATATAATATGAAAAGTATAGTAAAAAAAACGATTAACATTGCACAATCGTTTGAATGTTCGGATGTTGCCGCATTGTACAACACTGCATGCTATTTATATAGAGCTAGTTATTTATTCATTTATATATAAACTAATTCTAATAGATCTGTTAAGTTACATATGCATTTTCTTTCCTTCTCAGATTCTCTTCCTTGTAAAGGAAAAGAAAAAGAAGGAAAGAAAAAGAAAAAAAAATGATTGCTTGCATCTCGATTTCCGTCACAAATTCAAGCGCATGGCTTACCTCTTGTATCGCTCGCAATGACACTGATATAAGAATGATTAAAATATTTTTTTTTGGACTGAGTTATAAGAGAGAGAGAGAATACTGAGAACGATGGTGTACATTTAAAAAACACCTTATAGTCAGACATACATAAGGGTGAAAATCGCTTGAAAAGTTAATGTAGCCAAATGTCTACGTACGTCGTGAAAGGGTTAAAGAAGATATACCCCTCATACAACGGGTTTACGGATCTCAGTTTAGTAATAAAATTTCTTGTTTTGTACTTACATATGCATTTTGAACATCTAAGGTTTCAAACTTTGTGACATCGCGTATCATTTAATATAACACTTTTATTAATTGGAATATTTTTACTCTGCAGACTACTACTATTTTCGATTGGTAAAATTTTATTATGGTTTTCAGAAGGAGCATGCGATCTTTTTCAATTTCATTATTTAATAATTGTCCTTTCACAGAAATTTTAATTATGGTTTCAATATTTTCAAGTTAAATTTTTGTTAATAGTTTTATTAATATTTCCAAAATTATTCATACTGGTAGTGGTTTCAATTCTCTGTTCATTCCGATTATTATTATTATTATTATTATTATTATTATTATTATTATTATTATTATTATTATTATTATTATTATTATTATTATTATTATTATTATTATTATTATTATTATTATTATTATTATTATTATTATTATTATTGTTTATTAATTAATTATTATTATTATTATTATTATTTATATTTATTATTATTATTATTATTATTATTATTTTATTTTATTAATATTATTATTGATTATTATTATTATTATTATTATATTTATAGATTAGTATGATCTATCTATTATTATTATTATTTTGTATATTATTAATTATGTTTATTATTATTATTATTATTATTATTAATTATTATTATTATTAGTATTGATTATTATTAATTATTATATTATTGTTATTATTATTATTATTATTATTTATTATTATTATTGATATATTATTATTATTATTACTTATTATTATTATTATTATATTTATTATTGATTAGTAGTAGTCGTAGTGTAGTGGTTATAGAATATGTTGAAAATATAGTGTAGTAGTAGTAGTAGTGAGTAAGTAGTGGTAAGAGTTAGTAGTTCAGTAGTAGTAGTAGTTAGTACTGTAGTAAGTAGTAGTTAGTAGTAGTAGTAGTAGTAGTAGCAGTAGTAGTAGTAGTAGTAGTATGATTAATATTTTTATTGATATTTTTATTTATATTGATATTAGTAATTCCAGTACTTGAAATTTCTGCGTTTATTTATTTTAACACTATTTTCACCATTGATAGGAAGATTGTTAATCACTTGTACTTTTGGGTGAAAGGCGACTTTCTTTTTGTGACCTATATTTTCATGGCTGCTATTGGATGGAGAGACAGGCAGCCAATCTCTTAGTTTCCCGACGCTTGCGAGATATTTCGTTTGGCGTTTATTTCGCCATTAGAATGTAGTAATGGATATAAAGGACATTTATTGCTTTCACAACGATACGCGTGGTTAAGATAGCGATAATGATAATAAAAGAGGTCTTGAGCAGCCTTATTAAAAGTATTTGTGAATCCATTTTCATCCGACCTTGAATTCCTATGTTGGCTTTTGCCCCGTCTCAAATTTCTGTCTGCAGCTGTGTTGTGTTGACCTTGAAGCAGCAGTTATATAGAGCCCGCCATTTCAGTTACT
Source organism: Trachelipus rathkii (assembly GCA_015478945.1). Lineage (NCBI taxonomy): Eukaryota > Metazoa > Arthropoda > Malacostraca > Isopoda > Trachelipodidae > Trachelipus > Trachelipus rathkii. The sequence goes on along the minus strand of JABUQX010116257.1, from coordinate 8,048 downwards.
GCCTTTGTAAGCTCGGCCATCTGGCGCGAAAGCTGGTTGTCTGGGTGACGGGCAGTGTCATGTGTGCGCTCTTGGTTGCGCGCGGGATTGGAGTGGGAGGCTGTGTCTTTTTCTCGCTGGTCTGTGTGGGCTCGCACAGCAATAACAGAACTCCAAATCTGTTCGTAGTTTGGCTGTCTGTATGTTCGATCTTTTTGGATGAAGTTTTTGTAGAGGTCATCAGCCACTTTGACCATACGTTGTAAGTTATTTTCTTTAGCCAGTGTGTAGACGCTCATCTGTACACAGCTTGGGAGTTGTTCGAGGAACAAATCGATGGCAAATTTAGGGTTATGTTCTATCAGCACATCGAAGCTTTTGTGTCCGGGTACTCCCTGTACACGATTTAAATATTCACTTCGAAGCTCGTCTGGTCAAATGCCTTGTTTGAATACGTCACGAGCTCTATTTCGTAAGGCGGGAAGGTAGGTTTGTTCTATATCTTACAAGAGCATCCTGTAAGCATTGTCTTGCAATGGAAATTTGATCTTTGATACCAAAGTTGTTGG
>JABUQX010116257.1:0-2500 GCA_015478945.1 Trachelipus rathkii | reverse complement strand
TGTGTCGGGAGGGTTTAGAGAATATTTGGTGACATGGGTGGTTTGGATTTAGGGGTTTCTGGTAGAAATGAGTCTCCACCATCTCCAGGTAGGTGGAGATAGGGAGGATGTAGTCTCGTCATGTAAATGTTGGATGGGGGTGGTTTTAGTGCATCCAGCGATAATTCTAAGGTCGGAATTTTGTGTGATTTGTAATTTTTGAGTTAGATTCTGACAGTGCAAGGATCCATGAGAGGGAAGCATAGTTTATATTTGATCTAGGAGTTGTTTGTAAGTGGGTGAGGGTGTGTTCCCGTCAATGAAGTTTTGTTGGGAAAGGGTCTGAGGTTGTTTAGTTTGCTGGGTTGATTATAAAGTGATTTTTTCTGTGATGTGGGGAACTGTCATGTGTCAAGGCAGTCCCAATATTTTTGGGATTTTGTTTAGAGGGGATTGTTCCGGAAAACCATTGGATAGATAAGATTGGTGGCGGCCTGTATTGTGTGCGGTACAGGTGATGGAGGATTTTAGGGGGGAGGCGGTCATTCTGCTGGAGAGTGGCTAAGTTTCTAATTGCTGTAAGTATTTTTGGGTGTGAAGAGTGGCTATATTTACGTCTGATGTTGGGAAATGAGGCTGATATCATCTACGTATGTGATGAAGTTTGGTGGATTGGTGGGTAGGGATGGGCAGGTCTGCAGAAAAGATTAAAGCAGAATGAGAGAAAATGGCGACTCCCTTGTGGGACGCCATTATGTAATTTAATGGAGGGAGAGACAGCTGTGAGAACCTTTGGCAAAACGGTTAGTGAGAAAATTAGAAAACCATTTGTCGTTATTTTCTAAGGGGATTGAAGGATTTTTTGTATAAGAATGTATGTGGGGACAGTGTCAAAGGCTTTGTTAATGTCGATTGCTGTGAGAATAGATCTTAAGGGATGGGATTGGTTAGCTCAGCTGATATGTGTTGAGTGAGGAGGGAGGGCCAGGAAGCTGTGAGTCGTTGCCTTTAAAGCCATGTTTTGATCTGAGGGTGATGAGAGGGGAGATTTGTTTAATATTAATTTCTCCAGCAGCTTACGATGATAGTTATGGTATTTGGCTGGTGATGAGGGGGAGTTAGCCCTTTTTAGGCTTGAATTTTGAGTATGAATGCTGTTTCAGATTGAGGGTATAGTTAAGCTTCCGGATTTGTCGAAGATTTCGCATAAGGCGGAAGTGCTTTTTCACCGAGATGTTTTAAATGTAGGTTTGAAATTGAGTCTGGTCCTAGCTGTTGAGTTTTAGGGTTTGATAGTTTCGCTATCCTTTCAGTTGTAAAAGGGGGTGGAGGGTTATGGTCTGGGGGAGTTTTCTGAGTTTTTTTTTTGTTTTCCTGTTATTGGGGTGGGTTGGTTTGCAAGAAATATTAGCGTAATGTTTTGCTAGGCGTTATGATTGTTGTTTAAAATAAGGGAGAGAGTTATCAGGTAAGGAGGGGGATTCTTGGGAGGGAGAAGGGTTGTTTCGGGAGTTATTTAGTTTTTTGATGACTTGCCAAGTTTTCTTATTATCAATGCGTGAGATGTCGGATTGTAAGTATTCTGAAAACTTATTGGTGGTGTTGGTGTTTATGAGGTTGGTGATTTGGGTATTGAGAATTGATATTTGGTTAGTGGTGAGTGGGGTATATGGTCTAATTTTTCGGACAGAGTTTCTTTGTTTAATGAGTTGGCTGATTTCAGGGGAGAGTTTGGGGTTATAGGATTTTCTGTGACCTTTGGGTATGTGTAGGTAAGCTGATTTGGTGATTAAGTTATTGAATTGTATATTGGAGGTGTGTAGGGATGTCGTATTATGGATTGGTGTGGGGTTAATATGGGTTTCGATGTGATCAGTGAATGCTGGCCAGCTAGTTTTTTGGTTGATGAATGGATTTGATTGAGTAGTTATTTGATTTGGGTATTGATTTGATTGGTTGGTTGATTTGATTTGTTGTTTGATTTGATTGGTTGATATATTTGATTAGTTGGTTGATATATATATATATATATATATATATATATATATATTATATATATATATATATATATATATATATATATATATATATATATATATATATATATATATATATATAGCATATATAGCATATATATATATATATATATATATAGAATATATGTTGCTGTTGGTTATGCTGAGTATTACATATATATATACCGGACCTACACTGTAGGTACCGAGTGTAGGTCAAAGAGGATATATATATATATATATATATATATATATATATATATATATATATATATATATATATAAGTAGTATAGTTACATAAAGTGAGGGGTATATATATATATATATAAATATATATATATATATATATATATATATATATATAGTATATATATATATATATATATATATATATATATATATATATATATATATATATATGAAGCGGGCACGAAAACGCGAAAGCGTTTCAATGATAAATGCGAAACGGTTAAACACCCAATCGATCCGAACGAAGTGCTACTTC
>JABUQX010116256.1:20000-34794 GCA_015478945.1 Trachelipus rathkii | reverse complement strand
TACAAAATATCCTTAGGAGCTGATAATTTAGCTTGAGATGTGTCTTTAAATTTTTGCTGGAAAGTAGTTTTTCGAAAAGTTGAGTCAATATTAAATTCTGGGAACCCATTCTTCAGAAATAATGTATTCAGGCTTCAAGTATTTTGTAAATTAAATAAGATGTACATGATTTTGTATCCCCTGTTCAAAAAGAGTTTTAATTAGTTGATTTAAAAATATGAGAATTGAAAAGAATAATTTTGGTCAATTCTAGAAAAAATGGTAAGTACTATATTATATATATAATATTATATAATTATAGTTATTATATATATATATATTATATATATATATATAATCTATTCATATATATATATTTATATACTACACTATAAATAACATATCCCTTTTCTCATCTATATAATATACTTTATATATACTATATTATATATCATATATAATATATATATACGGGCTATATATATATATACTATAATATAATCATATATATATTATATATAATCAATATATATACTATATCCATACTATCGATCAATTTATTCTTATACTTCAATATATATTCATTATATATATAATATATTATATTTATCATATATATATATATATATATATATACCTATAATACTATACATATACTATATATATATAGTGACTATATTATATTATAACAACTATATTACGTATATATATATATATATATATACAAGTAGGAGGGCTATTTGATGAAAATTTGAAGGAATCAAATGAGGGATGATCTAAAAGGTTAAAAGTTATTCTAAAAACTTATTCACATATACTTACAAAACGACTACTATTTAAAATTAAATCAGTCATGAAGCTTTCGTTCCAAATGCCTGCGCAACCTCGTTCCCAGACTTGATAATATTCTACTACCCACTAACATTAAAATAAGCAAAACGTCCTGAGTTACCATATCAATTATTTAAAGTTTGTATCAATTATACTATCTTTGTCCTTATAACATTATTCTTTTTGCTGGTGCTCAAAATATTATTTGTCAATTATGTCAATGTTGTACTGAAAATTGTTGTATTGAAATTATTTATATCCCTCCTCTACCTTCAACCTGGTAACATCAACAGTGCTGTGAGTGAACCTTTTCAACAAAACTTTCTACCCATTCTCAATATCATCCGATAAGGCCACGTAAAAAAGCGCCAACAGAAAACCTAACTACAATCTTCCCATTTAACCGCTCCCCGTAATTCAAACCTTTCCTCCCTCTACCTCAATTTCCTCTCAACCACATTAAAAAATATCCTCTTCCAAAGTCATCAAACTTTTTCACTTCCTCTGATATTCTTCCTCTTAAAAACCCTTAAACCCTCACATTCATCAACCCAGTGCCCCTAATGAACTTTCCCAATGTGTCCCAAGAATGTCCTGTAAAGATTGCGAATCCCTCTTTACATTGGTGGAAACCTGACAATTCTTAACACGGTCGACTCTAATCAACACAAATCATACTATCTTACCATCTGATAATCAAATGATTCTTTCCCTGAACACTTCATTCGCTCTACTTTACAATCATTTTCCATGAACTTTAACCAAATGACCACCTATTCTCCTGTTCAAAAATTTACAAAACACTTAAGACTCATCGGAATCTATTTTGCATCATTTAATTCTAAAATTTCAACGTAAACAAACACGGTTGATTACAAAACATGGACACAATACCAAAATAATATTTGGCACCACAAAATTTTTTAACCAAAATTAAATATATCCAAACTTTAAAATTTAAATAACTCAGAATTTTGCTTTTTTTAATGTTTAGTGTTATAAATTTCATCTGAACCGACGGTTCCAGACATATGAAATTTTAACAATCCACGCTTTCAATATATAATATAGTACTTTAAATAATTTTTATACTCATAATTTTAACCTTAGAATCTATCTTGATTTCCTGTCATATATCTCAATAGGGCCCTCTCCTACTTGTAAAATTGTAATTTATAGCGGAATCTTACTAGCTTTAAATCACATAATTTTTATATTTATACATGGGGAATTATTTCTATATATATATGATAACATATTTTTAAGGTTATATTAACTAACAAAAAATGCCAGAAATTATTTTTTTCCTTCAATAACTCGAAAATGAAAATGCAATTCAAAAATCAACAAAATTGAATTATTAAAGTTTCATTCTCATGATGTAGTACTTGGGAATATGCCAAATGAAATATATATATAAAAAATATTATAGCAGCTATTAACATTGATTAAAAACAATGAGACATAGTTAAAATTTCAAAGCGTTAAGAAAATATTTTAGAACTCTTACACTAAAAATTCATTTGTTGCATTATTATTAAGATAAAAAATAACAAATCCGATGAGGCTTTTTAATATGATTTCTTTAAAAATTTTAATCCATATGTGAACCTACCTGAGGACAAGTCACGGCACAGAGACATTGTATTATTATATAAAAGCGTTAAATAATTTATAGTAGTTAAATTTTTTATATTTAAAAATCATAGGTTTGGTGTCAGAGAAAATTTATGACTGTAAAATAACAATCATAATTGAAACTTTTACATTATTTTAAATAAAAATAATCAATATATTCTAAAGACACCCTATAAACTTGCTTGAATAATCGATTTTATTTCATTTTTGAGAAAAGCTATTTTATATTTGAAATACACACTTTAATTAATTTTTAAATGCTCATTATATAAATAATACAGTTGTTAAAAAATAATATCAGTAAGATTCTATTATAAGATTTTACCAATAAATATAAATTATCTCAAAATGTGTTGAAAAATAGAATAAATTATCAGTACTAATTATAGTATAGTTTACTAAATCTTGATATTTGTGAATAATTTTTATAAGGTGCTAAAATCTAACTTTAAGATAAATTAAAAATTATTTAATAATAAATTACACTGCATTTAATAATCAAATGGATTAGAGTAAATATAATATCTAATAAAATCAATTAATACTTATGAAAAAATTGTAAGTTATAAAACTGAGTTACAATTTACTTTAATAATATACATAACCTAACTTATATTATATATAAATTTCGCTACTTTTTATAATTATAATATATGCATATTTTACTAAAATAATAACACTTTATTATTTTTATTCCAAGCTGAAATTTAGAACACTTGATTTAAATAACTTCTAATTTTTTTTATAGAGTCCAATATAAATTCAACATGTGTAGAATATCTGATCGGAATATATATATTCGATATATTTAACTAGATTATTAGAGATGTTTCTAAGAATCTATGTGTTCATGAGTTTGAAATAGAAAAAAGGCATTCGAATACAAATTGTTTTATAACAAGTCTATGTTAATTAGAAATTGATTTAAATCCTTATTGAATGCAAGTTCTTACATCACAAGTACTTGTGAGAAAATGAATATAAACTTGGTATTATGAAAACTCATGTCACAATTTTCAATATAGAACAAAACTTGTGCAATTTGTCAAGACATCTCGTAAAAACCTCATTCAATTTGAAAGGATTCTACACCTCTGGCACTTTGTGCTATGGTGAGAAAAATAAACATACCATAGATCATTTCACATCGACAACACGCGTTTTTTACATTGTTATTATCTCTCTACTAAATTTATACCTATGTCCCTGCTTCATTACCGTATCAAAAACTTCGAGAATTTCTTTTAGATTTTTATACGCCAGAGATAATTTAGCCCCAGAGTATTATGTTGCATAAAATATAGCAGCGGTAATAAGTGTTTTGTTTAGCCTCTATTATATTCGGGGTTAGTATTCTCTAAATCCTCTCAAAAATCTCGGCTGCAAATGGGTGAAAAATTTAGTGGGACTTCATTGAACAAGATGCTTTTCAAGCAGCGCATCTTCAAACAACTACTCTGTTCCATCAAGGAATCCGTTATCTGAGTTTCTCGCACAAGCTCAATCGAAAAAAAGCACTAATTTGAGAACTCCGGAATAATAAAAAATCCACACATTATTCTTAGGTAGATAGTTCATATCGGATTTTGTTAACGACCTTCGCGCTAAAGGATAACGAAAGTTTGATAGTATAGAAGAACATATAGACAAAACCCCTGAGAAAGCTTAGATATGAATTTTTTTTAATTTGCTTTTTGTGGAATAAAGCTCTATGAAGTCTCATTTCCATTTGTAAATGAATCATTTTATAAAAAGTTTTATTTTTAAAAACATACCGATTTTAGTGTCTTTTAGGTAAAAAATACTTTTCCAAAGCTGTTTTTAAAAATTGAATCGATTAACAATTGGCATATCAGCTTTTAGGCAATATAGGAAAATCATGGAATTCGCGTCGTTTTTTACTTAAGGGGATCTCTAAGATTTTGAAGTCAGTGTTAGAAAAATTATTCATTAAGAAACATTTAAAGTAAACGGGTGTAAACTTTTTTTACAGGAATGGGATTTAAAATATATCTTTATTGAATTCACATTTTTTGATGCCGTATAAATATTCAAGTCAGATTTTAGTTTTGTAGGAGATCTGCATTTAACGGGTATTTAGTAATAGTGAGACACTCCGAGACTATTTGAAAATTTTCATTAAAAAAACTACGCTTCGCATTAAGTTGGCGGACAACCAAAAAACTAATTGTACGAATATTTTGATTAATTTCGCCTTTTTTACGTGTACTTATTAGAGTTGACAGTACATGTTTTGCACTGCTTGAATGAACGGAAGTTTTCAGCAGGAAGGAAATATTAATTAATAAATCAAGACAAACTATTTATCAAGACAAATTGCAAGCTCAGAAACAGAGCCAGTTAGGAGAAGGATGAAAGCGGTCAGGACCATACATTTCTTTAATGCTAAGCTCAAGAAGAACATAAGTCTCATCTTAAGAAGATAAGACTTGTTTATCATGAATGGTTAATGAGTCAAGTGGTTCTCTGACACCTCGTACTTATTGATTAACAACGATTGAACTTCACTTCTCAATACAACGAGGTTCAGATAATATTTTGTTGTACAACGGAAAGGTATAAAACATAGTTTTCTCATTTTGATAGAAACCTCAATTGGTGCTTCAAGCCATACAATGGCCACGCCGTCATGATACTGGGATATTAATCAAGTTTAGGTGCTGTCTACGTTAGTTAAGAAGCAAATATTTTGATATTATTTTTCACACAAATAGAATTTAAAACAGTTCTTGCAAAAGACACCAAAACATTAATAAATCCTACTGCTTGAGTCCCTAAAGATCATTTGCCTCATACATACTCGAACTTGTTTACGCTCACGTACTTTAAATCACTTGGTTTTGCTCAGGGCATGAATGAAATTCCTGAAGTGTAACTTATTTTTCTCCACTTTAAATGGAATTGCCAGGATTTTCTTTTCTGAAACCTAGAGCATTACACTGGGGAAACGTTGGCTGAAAGTTCAATTAAGCAATCTATACTATTACTACAATTTTTTTAGCACAGATTATTTTCCATCTCTCATTAGCATTCCAATACAATTAGTTACAAATGGTCATTGGTTTTTGAAATCCTGTCTTACATTAAAAAAGTTTAGCCATCCTTGCTATATACCAATGACTTACTCAACTTACATGACATTTTTTTCTTTTCTCAAAAGCATTTAATGAAAAGGAAAACGATGATAGCACCTAATGGAATGGACCAGACGGCAGTAGTAGTCACTTAGCCAACTTAAAGTTTAAAGTTTATTAAGTTTATATGGCACTGTATGATTTCCTGAAAAATTCTTTATAGTAAAAAAAATCAGTTTTATTTCTGTTGTGTATTTAAATTTTAATTTGTTCGCCCTTATATCATACACCACCAACTATATGTATACCAAATTATTAGCAATATACTCCGATTAAGACTAAGAACATTACAAGATATTGAATGCATGACACCTTTAATACTAAGTAACTAAAGATCTTCCACCATTAAATATTTAAAAATTACACTAGGTGGGTGTCCTAAAACTTGTGATTGGAATCCAATTTGTGCATTCCAATGCCAAAAGAAATTATTGCGACAGAAAATAATTTTTTAGAACAGGGACAAAAGACTATCGATAATATTATTCTTCGCAAAATTGATTGAGTGGGCTGGAGTCTTTTACATTACTCCGTCATATTAGGCGGAATACAAAACATTTCTGATTTATTCACTCATGAGAGTAGATGTTATTTTCCAAAAAAATAGGAGATCGCGGAAGATTTAATATGATTGTGGAACTTGTACAAAAACTCAAGTAACTAACAAACTAATTATATTGATACTTGAGTTTACTTTGTTATCTCAAATTATATACGATATTTAAAAAAATGTGTTTGATTTAAAGCAACTTAGAAATTCGACTATTTCAGCAATAGTTAAATTTAGACTAATAATGCATTTTAATTTATAATGCTCAAATCTTAGCAGAAGGTCCTAGGATATCTATCAAAACCTTTTAGTGCCCGATAAGAGAATATTAATTTTATCTTGATCCACATTAGTCCAATACCTACTTCTTACAGAACAATTTTAAGAGAGATGGAGAATTTACCAATTTATTACGTTTTTATAAAATATCTGCTATTGTGTTAGAGAGACCATCACAATCGAAAAACTTTATAACGCTAATTATATATCATTTTATTCTTACCTTTATCCACTACTTTCCAATGGGATATCCCCACACACTATCTTAATTAATATGAAACCTCTTAGGACACTCTCAGATTAACATTTAGCACCATCCCATTACAAGACCGATATATAAACGTTAAATATGGCGTGTATTAATTCGATATTCAACTACATACCGCCGCGCAGAACATGCATCAAGCTTGCAAAATCGTAATGTGTTTTTCAAGCTCTCAATTACCACAAAATTAAGAATACTACTTAACAAAAAGTAGTCTCCAACTCAGACTGTAATGATCTCGGTATATGAAGATTAATCTAGCGCTGATTATTCAATTTGAAAAGTAATACAGAATAGCTTAAATTAAAGTAAGGTCATCGCTTATATAGAGGAAAAACAAAGAATTTAAATTTATATAAAAATACAACATAAATGATTCTCAATTAAAAATTTTTATTGGTAAACGTTCACTCAAGAAACGCGTAAGAACTTGGACTTTATTAACATTTTATATTAAAAGATAGAGAGTCTAGTAGTTAAAATGTACCTTTCCACATATCTCTCTTACATGTTAATATAAAATATAATACTAAATAATATATAATATCAGTATAATAAATATATTTCTATAATTATATAAAAAATAATATACGAATACGCAAAATTACACAATATATAATGTTGTCGAACTAAAATAGATATACTCGAACTTATTAAATACACGATTACTTTTTATTATATGAGTAATATAATGCATATTTTTTACAATAAATTAAAATTATTTTCACATAATAATGTACGGGATAGCCGGATAGGGCCGGAAACTGTTAAGCGATTGAACCCTCCGCTGCTTATAATGCACGGCCTCGCCAAATACTCAGAATTAGTATTAGTATATTATATTCTCATTAATAATTACAATAATGTGTGTGTTTCGGGGTAAAATTCGATACTTATTGATATTGGATAAATAATCCTAGTAATAATTCTTCATTATTATATAGTAAATAAATATTAATATATAATAATTACAGCTAATATCATGATTATACATGAGTTAATAATATTATTTATTATATAGACAATAATACCATATTACCTTGTCTACAGCATGAATATAATAATCATTAAAATATATATTATATATATGTATGTTAGTAGGTGTATATACATTTATTAAAAAACAATAATAGTGGATAGATATATATTCAGGTATTTAGCTGAAACTTAAAAAGAAAGGTTTACAACCCGTCAAAACAACTTTGATGTAAATAAATCCAGTACTTGAATGAAAACTAATAGGAGTCACAGTATGATTCCAACTCGGATAACACTGATGGATGGAATCTAGTCGGTTATTGACACGAATATTGTATGAGAAAAGTTAGAAAAAAAAAAAATTAATTATTTATTTGCTTTTTATATTCAAAAATTTATTCCCTTGTATAATCTCACCAAACTACGATAAGGTACAATGAACAAACTGTTAATAACACATATCATAATATGCCAAATCACGACGTTATGATTAAAATACTTGATTACCAATTGAAAAATATATAATGATATTATTTTATATGATAAATCTTGAACTTAACATTAATGGTAAGATTTATCCTCTACCAGATTTAGTAATAACGCAAATTATTCGGAAAGAAGTTAAGGGGTCTCTTCAAGCGTCTACCAATAGGGGGACCGAGCGGGGATAGAGCTACGTATTTTCACCACCCCTCAGGGTAGTGAGGTCTCACGGAATGTATTCTTCATGTCACGATACTCTTTCGGGGTAGGTTTTGGGATCACAAACCTTGTACGATCGAAACGTTAATGTCCTCGTGCACTTCTCTTACAGGAAGGTATGGCGAGAAAAATAGTTTTCAAACCACTTCACACTGTTCTCAAAAGATCACACACCCCGTCAAGCTTAACGCAGACCCCTCCGTCTATAGAAAAAACACTTTAATGATCGTACTTTTAATCATCTCATTATAATTCGTTGATTATCTTTTTACTCTATGCATATCGTAGCTTTTGGAGATTATAAAACAATTGCATTTCAAATGAAAAAAACTAAAAAAATAATTAATTTTTTGCTTGCATCTCATTTTAGTATCTTGTTGATACATCGTGATAGGGCTTTATATATGTTTAATCCGTGTTTTTTTAAACAACAATATCTTAATGTTTTCTAAAGTACTCATACATACGTTTGGCTAAGAACTTTCTCTTTTTGATATTGCCAAATATTAGGTGGTCCACCAAATGTGAAAATTTGTGGAAAATACAAAAAAAACTTATTTATGAGTTTGATAAAATTATATTAATCGTTGATATAAATTTAAGAAAATCTCGTAATCCTTTATGATCCAAGTGTACTTATTAATAAACTTTTCTCTATAAATAAAGTTTTCAAAACCTAATGAAGTTATTTGTTTAATTCATTTAACAAACGAGATTTTGAAATCTTCATTTAAAACTCATCTCTAATATCTAGTACAACACTAAAATCCTAATTTAATCAAACTTTCGTATTTTCTCTTTATTATCGGTGAAACTTGCCCATTGATCAGTAATAATATACACTTATTATTAAATACTTTTCAAATTGCTGAAAATCTGTTTAAAACTCTAATATATATTAAGATCATCCAAATAATAATTTCAAATAATTGTTAAATTAGGATAAAAATATTTTTTTTTATAAGATTCTAAATTTATGTTATAATGGTGTAAGATAATGCAATAATAGCGATATATTAGTCTAGATAAGTAAATTTACTTAATTAAAATCAGTATATTTCAAATCTAGATATTAAAATTAATTTTATGATATATAAATATCTATAACTTGCTAAATTTACTTGTCAATAATAAAAAGTCAAAAACTATTAATATTATAAATCTTTATCTGCTATTATTTATTCTTGAGTACATTCATAATATTGTCAATTTCATTAAACACATATCATTTATTTATCAATAATTACATTTCTATAAACATCCTATAACACAATGTATGGGAAGAAAGTATATCTTGAGGTGTAAGCAATATCAATCATCAATATTTATAAAATAACTCAATATAAATTTATAGATTCATTATGTAATTAAAAATTTGTTAGATGTTAACATCTTTAGTATTTATAGATATTTCAATATCTGCGTGAAAGAGATGACATAGCCGCAATTACGAGAATATAAAAAATATAAATCTTTAAAATATAACTTCTTTTTTTTAAAATTGTTTCAATAGCTATAATAAAATTTTTGTATTAAAGAAATTAAAGTCTAGTCCTTCTCTACTAAGATATTCGGGCATAAATTAAAATATTTCACTTTATCACATATTAATTAGGTGATTATTTATTATATAGGGATCTATTAAATTGCATTAAAATAACATCATGAGATAATGCAAAAAATAATGTAATTATCGAGTAATAGTATTTTTTGAGTTTAAATATATACCAGATCCATATTGAGTCGATAAATAATAGTGAGCTAAATCTCCTATATGATAGCTTGGTCATAGCTGCCCTTAAAAAATAAGTATTTGTAGCGAGTCTGGATATGGGACTTAAGAATATTGTCATTTTATAATCAATCTCTATAGCTCTCCATAATTTCTTAGAACATTTTCACTAAAGTATAATTATTATTTATGCATATTAATATATATCTTGACTCAGAATTATTAATCTAGCTATATTAATGACACTTTTCACTCTGTATATTATATTAATTCCCTAACGTCATCAGAAACTAATTAACTCATCCTCATAATTTTACTTCTTGCCTAATACTATTCAAAACTCACTACATACATTCACTATATTGTCCTCATTTATTATACTAATTTAATTAACTTAAATGTACATAGATGTTTCGAAGTATTTACTCTATCCCACTCTCTTCACATTACTCATTTATCTTCAGTATCCAAATAGCAATGATAACCTTAATACATTTAATTGTTATCTGAAGTAATATCCCTTTACATACCTATACTCTACTTTCTTAATATCTCTGTTTATTATTTATACTTCCGAAAGGAGTTCTCTATCTATTCTAAATCTAATCGTACTTCATTATTCCTTTGTAAGGAGCCCTCAGTTCCTCAATTCTCTATCTATCTATCATAATCTATACTACTCTCCCTGAATCTCACATACATGTATTCACTCTATTTATTACCGTTCTATTTTCTATTCTTATCTCATTATTTGCATCTATCTAATGTCACCTTTATTCTTATGATAAATCTATCTAACCCTATTTTTTACTTTTTACATATTTATACATAGCACTTATTATTTCTTATTCAGATGAACTACTATATATTCACATATTCATATGGTTTAGTTAACATTCTAACCACGCCCCTTTTTTGAGCTTTATAAGCCGCTTTCAATATATTACCTATATATTATTTACTAACTATATATATATTACCACCACTTACACTATAATTGGACTAATATAGCTTAACTTTATCTTACTATTATAAATAGCACACATTCCTCACATATAACTCATTTTTCTTTGCACTATACAATAATAACAAAGGCTTTTCATTCCCATGTTGTGTCCAGTAAATATTGTTCAGTATTTTCACAGCCTGTTTACAACTAATTCAATAAGATGATTTTATTTTTAATAGATATTTTTTTAAGCATATCACATATACTTTTTCAATATTATATATATACGTATTAATATTTTATATTATCTTTTAACTTGCCTCACTATCTTAATTATAACTCTTAATACTTCCATTATTACTCCTTATCTATGCTTCATCTAAATGCCTTTAATCCCACTATAAATATAGTATATATATTATATATTATATATATATATTATATATGATTATATATATATTAACTATATATATATATTATATATATGATCACTATATCTATATCAATAAAATCTAGCATGATTATATATATATTAGACTACTGATATTATACTATTCCCAACCCCTGTCACTATTGAATTTTAAGTAACATTACCATTATATAATTATACTGTATTTTTATAAGTATTTCTAATCACATCTTTCTTTTCACTTTCACCATAACATACAAAATTACAGGTCAATTATACTTTCCAAATTCGTAATAATATATACGAGAGATACCATACTTTCTAATTCTTACACTAACATAACTCTCGTATACTAGTATACTTACTAATAATATATATATATATATATAACTCTATATATACTTTATTGTGCTCATAGGAAGAATGATATATATAATACTTGACCTTTATCAACACAATACCTTTAATCTCGTTCACAGAAATGCAATGCACCTATCTTATACCTTATACTAGTATAAGTATATATACTTAACCTAATTACTCATAATTCCTTGTCACTACTACACAAAGCACCTGTTATAGATTACGTATAAATATAGCCTAATCTATACCTTTTTCTATATCACTATACTTATATCTCAGTCAGATTAAAGTCACTTACTATTTCATAGTATCACAAATCAACCTATAGGCTCCTACTTATAACTATAGTCCAGCCACACCAAATACAATCAACACTACACAATCACAGGAGTCGCGTGGCAGAGCAATAATTCTAGGAGGACAAAGTCAAGTCTAGGAGTCGCTTGGTCCCTACTCGGCAAAATTTCTCACATTCACTAGCACCGCAAATAGTAGCCACGCATTTAAATACGTCAATTACAGATTTTCTGAAAATCGCACTCCGTCGCTCAGACATCACCCATGCACGTCAGATAGATCACTAACACTTGTTAGAGCACAGCGCAACGGCTTTAAAACAAAGTGCACATGTAGCTGGTAGACTCACACTTCAGCTTTTCAAACAATTTTAACCATTTGCGAATCTGTACAGTCATACGAACAAACACGAGAATGGACAGAGAAGTCCACATTCCAACAATAACGCATCTGGGCACCAGAGGACACGGTGGCAGGTAAAAAGCAAAGGAAGGAACCGCAGCGAACCTATAAGATCGCTGTGAAGGTTACCAATTCTACACAAACGACCTAGGCGCACGGTACAAGAAGACATCACAACTCATGCTCCTCGAAGAGCATCCCTCATCACTATTTTCCCGCACATCCCCGACTCTATTGTGCTAACGCACAACGATTTGCACCGTCAGCAACGCAGGCCACTTCTATTCATCGCGTGAGAGGAGCTTGCTTTTGCAGTTAATGTGTGCTTATACTGACAGCATAATAAGGTTTCCATACACATCGTTCCCATACTCTCCCCGTCATTCTCCCTCAACCCGATATGTTTATCTCCTCCTAGACAATTTCTCATGGCCAGGCGCCGTACAGCACTAGTATTCCTAACAGAAAAGAGCAGAGAGAGCACCAGAAATATACTATTCAACCGTAAGGGTAAGTCACCAATGGCACAGTTTCATATGAATAGAGGAGTATTCAAGTGAACTCTCTCGGAAAAGTACACAAGGGCGAGCGAGTTTATTAATAATGATTTTGGGCCACCTCATTGTGTGAACACTGACCCGCTGTCCGTAAGAGCCGGGAATTGGAAACCCAAGAGCCTCCGGTTAAACCACCATCAGATATGAGAAACAAGTACTCGGGACTATGACTCAAGCGCCAGCGGAGACTGCAAGATCCCTTGTAAGGACGCCACTGGGAAAACTGTAGAACACGACACAGCAAAGGAGAAATACGCTCTCACAGTCAACAGATACTCAGCCAGTTTCTTTGAGGCCACGGTCCCTAGCAAACGTTTGAGATGTGGGTTTCAAGACATTTTTGGTTTATCCTTAAGTTGCTAGAGGAGTGTTTATATTGTCACAAGAAGAGACCGGAGAAAACAAAGACAGAGGCTACAGACTAGGAGAAACGTTCCGACATGTAGTGTTTTGAGATAGGGAGATCTATGGTAGAGTGTTGGGGTTTTAAAGAAGTTGAACTAATAACAACAAGGTTGAGACGAACCCACTCGGAAATTCTAAATAAATTTCCGATACGCAGCATAGAATCGGAACATTAAAGACGAGAGGCAATGCTAGAAGTAAAATAGAGGGAGCATAATGGAAAATGAGTTGAAAAAATGATAGGGCTACTGGATCACATTCCAGGCATATTGAGTGTGACTATGATTCGTCGGATTGTGGCAGGGGAGAGAGATCATTAATGAAGAAGTAAAATAGGAAGTATTAAGGATACGTGGGAGTAGTACCGAAACGCTGAGGAACACCACTATTGACAGAAAGAAGGAGAAGTCGTTCCAGTCAAGCGCACATCGTTCACGATATTGAGCGACTATGAAAGAAAGCCTAGACATAAAAGAAAGAGAAGGAGGAAACCCACCAAAGCGTACGCGGACTGAGCTTAGGGGAGCATTCGAAATTTAGCAGGCCTATTATTTACGACACCAGAACATTTACGCCTGTAACTAAATTCCTTTCTCTCGCTCGCTTAAATGCCTCTCAGGAAAATGTCAATTCAGGCTGAGCCACCCACGCATAAGTCTGACCCCGCTCACAAGTCTATCCTAAGGAGCGAGGAAAACAATCAAAATCAGAGACATTAAATAGGGAGAAGTTGACAACACACACTAACACGACAGCTCACGACCTATGACCATGTTGTTACACAACATGTATATATTTTTGTTCGAAACAGTGCATAGTGGTTATTAATCCTGAATCATTATTAATCATAATAATATTTATTAAAAATATATATATATGAAATATTATTTTTACCTGTATCAATGTATATATATATATTTAAACTAAATTTTAATGTTAAATTTAAAGAGATAATAAAATATTGATGTTGAGTTATGTTAAAAACTATAAATTATTGCATTGTTCGTATATGAAACGTATAAAATTTGAAACATAAAAAAATTAAAAAAATAAAAAAAAAAAAAATTAATTGGAAAATTTTTGAACCACAAAAAAATTTTTTAAATATTTTTTTTAAGAACTTACATTTATTATAGCTTATTCATTTACATTTGATATTTTTCAAATAATGTTGAAAGAAATGAGGGAGCGAGAATGAGAAGCGAGCGAGGAGTGAGGCACGAGAGTACGATGAGCATGGCAGTACGAACGGGATTGCCTCTTATCAATCCTGCTGACAACTGAGCAAATGAGCGCTTTCGGA
>JABUQX010116256.1:0-17500 GCA_015478945.1 Trachelipus rathkii | reverse complement strand
CTATTCTCTTCTAGGGCGACAAAAGTGCAAACCTTTTCAAAGAGTTGTGTGGCATAACACGAATGGAGTTCAAGGCTACTCAGCAAAACAGTTTTTGGGTCTTATAAATATTAAAATAATACCTATCTATTACATAGACATTAATATTTGGCGAACTTTAACACAACGAATCACGAAGTAATACAGATAATACTACTTATAGACTCAACTGTCCGATTGCGACTATAAAATAAACTATTAACTATATGATAAACGAATATATTCTTGGAGTAGCTAACAGCGAGTTTTGGTGAGATATGATCATTCTCCCATACTATTACATGATATTTAGATAGAAATCAAGTTTCCATAATTCATATTTGTAATAAAAATATTACTGACTCACGTTAGAACGAGTTCAGCTGTAATAACTATCGTATGACTTCCTCACAAATGAATAAATCGGGTTTCGAATGCGCTAAACATATCTCGTATTGATTTTTGCCTTTTCAGTCTTTAGTATTTTGTGCTATGGCGTTTGCAGAGCACTCACTCTTCGTTATTAGAGAAAGTTATAAAAATGTGCGTGGATTTTAGTTCTATTTGATAATCATAATATAAAGACCGCAATATATATATATATATATCACTATTTCATTATTATTATATTATTAATTAACTTATACTATATATATATATATATATGAGAGATTACTTTTGTGTGTTAATTTATACAAAAATTTTAGAAACTTGTATAGTATTTTTGTTAAATATACGTAGGGAATTAATTTGAATAGTATTTATCTAGATAATACTTTATTATATAGTTTTTTAAAATTTAACTTATAATAATGCATTCTTTTTATTCAGTAGTGGTTTCCCCTAGTCCTATTTAAGGAAGTTTCGATATAGAGACATGATTCGAAAAATATCGGCACAGATAACTCTCTGATTCGTTAGCAGTCCCATGCAGAGTGTCACGTGAGTGTATGCAGCTCACTGTAAAAAACCTTATAATAGACAAGATTCGCGAGAGTTAGCCGTCTCTCTTGCAACCTATATATAAGTTGCTTTTTTTTTATATCATTATTGATAATTTTTATTAGTTAATATATATATTATATATATTATTATAAATATATATATAATATATATATATATATATATTTAATAATAAAAATAAATATATAATTAACTATTAAATATAAAATAAAATAAATATAAAATATTATAAGGTAGGACATCGATGATCCAAAACAGGAAGGGTCAGGAAGGAGTTAGGACGAATGAATCCCCCTATCCGTCGTCCCCCCGCTGTAGCTGAGCTCAATAAGTTACGTTAGAGATCTAACCGCGGGCTGCGCAGACAAATTTAACTCTTTTTTCTCTAATCCTACATTGAGTTGATTTTAAAGATGGATTATGTATTTTGTATTTATCCTAAACTTTAGAAAGTTTAAAATAAATGAGAAAAAAAAATTTAAATAAACATTGTTTATATTAGGTTGCGAGAAACAATCTTAATGAGAAACTTAAAGCATGGAAATTAAAAATTATTTTGGTTCATTTTAAATGACGTGCGGGACTTCAATCTTTTCGCACCGCGCCTATTGAAAATAAGGATACAGATAAAAGACATATAATATAATCGTAATTACAATTGTTCTGATTATATATATATATATTCGATAATATATATATCTGAGTTATAAAACTTTATACCTTTTATTAAAAGGTACACATAAGTTTTATCCTATATATATATATAGTTAATAATTATATATAATTATATTATTATTATATATATTAATAATATTAATATAATATATTACTTATAATATTATATATATTAATATAATATAATATAAATAAATTATATAATATAAAAGATATTATGTAATTTATTTTAAATAAATATTAAATAATATAAAAATAGTATTATAAGATATAAATAATAATTTATATATTATTATTAGTATGATACAATATAATATTATTTGATTATATTTAATACCTTAAAAGAACAAATTATATGAATAGTAGGATCATTAGATAATATTATGTATTATATAAAAAAGTTGATAAAATTAGTGGTGCGTTTCTATTAATCGAGGTGGCGATCATAGGCTTTCGAATAACCTTTGAAGATATAAGGTTTTTTTACTATAGTGTAAATGAAGTGCATGTTGACAAGCTCTACTATCTGTCATATCGCATTTAATAGTTACTCGAAGATGTAAGAAAATTATGTTATAAATATATATATAATTAAATTTGATAAAGAAATGAGGCTATAGGTGCAAAATAGTGTGCGCAAAGGAAAAAGCTATGATCCTATACATTAATATACTTAACTTATAAAAGTGAATCATTGACACGCAAAACAAAATGCTTTATTTCAAGTGTGGCACCTGACTCATTTTTTGGTTGGTCTAGCGTTTTGAGAGAGTCTATTAAAGTAACGAATCTATTCATGAGACTACTGCCGGGAAGCACCTCTTTTTGGAAAAATAAAATAAAACAAATCTTTGATAATGTCACTTTCACTTTTTTCAAATTTTGGTTAAAATTAATTGAAATAATTCTTTATATTCAGAAGTAAATTTACTTAGGACTCAAACGGCATTGATCAATTACACTAAGGTTGAATGTAGAGGTCAAAAAGACCTAATGGTGCCTAACGACTTTCGAATACGATAAATCCTAACCTGAAATCTATTAATATTTTAATCCAATCAACATCTATAACGCTGCAATATCCTTTTACAATAAAATACAACATTTTCTCAATATCTTGCGCCAATATAACTAAGAACAACTCTATTTCACTGAGTAACAAACTTCAATAGAAAAAAAGCAATCTTACCTTATATGTCTTCGCGAGGATATACTTCTTATGTTACTTTATATTTTATACTCTGATCATCACCCCGTATTACCCCGAGTTAGGTCTCAGTTATAGTTGAGAGTACCAATGTTCCTAATCATAATATTTAGTATAATACAATGATCTCTACTATATCAATATTATCTTGTATTCAGTATTGTATCATCGAAGTATAGTATATACTATATTTATATATAGACTATATATTATATAGGCTATATCATCACAAATTTTATCCTAACTAATTATATATATATATATATTATATATATATACATTATAATATAAAAATTACCCGGTAATACTAACTCTCTCTACGTATTTTCTTATTTAATTTGAGGGATTTTTTACGTATTTTCTAAATTTTCCAAGTACAAACTAAATTTCAGCTAAGTCAGAAATGTATCTTTAAGTAATCAATCTCACGCTTAGAGATTTTTTTCAAGAAACTTCTTTATCGTTCTAGAAGGTCATAAAAGATTCTCAACTAGTGAATATTACTATGCCAGAAAGAACTTCAACTTAACATCTCCAATATTCTCTGAAGCTAAAAAAGCTAGCTACATCACACACAATAAATCCGACTAATTCAAACTCTGTTTTCTACTTGTAACTTTCAGAATTTCTCTCCAAGACACTCGAATATTTGTTCAGAAAAAATAATTTAGATCAAATACTGGAGTTTACCTATTTTTATTGGTTGTCCTATTTTTGGTAATAATTATTCAAGTCGGTATAAATAAGAATTTTCTAATTATGAGTTTTAAGACATATGTATATAATATATAAATATATATATATATATATATATATTATATGATTCATTATTTATGATATGTGTTGAGGTATATATATACCTTCTTTAAATTATTTACATTTATATAAAATTATATAATTAAATAAATATTAAATTAAATAAGATCAAATATATTATATAAAGCAAATTCATATGAGAATTAATATATTAATTAGATAAATAATCGATAAGATAAAAATATATATAACATTTTTTTAGGTTCGTCAGAAATTTTTTTTAAGAGTGTTTATGTAGGCTGTTGAAAAGAACTAAAGAGAAACTTTAGCGGAGACATGTATACTATATAGGGCTAAATGAAATATAATGACTTTCAGATTGAGCGAATCGTATATGATATATTACTAATATATTGGAATTTTAGCCAGCAACACTTGTGAAGCAAAACTATTAGTAGAAGTGATCAATATGGCTATAAAATTAATAATTCCTATTAAATATAGATATAATACGGTCAATATATAAAATTGCATGAGGTATATATATATGCTGTTCATTTATATGATAATTCATGTGGGTATCTATAGTTACATTATGAATAATCAATAACTTTGGATCTACTTAGTGAAAGTTAAACTATATATTTATATATATATATATTGATCAATTATTTTATGAGAATTCACAAATAAAGCAGGTAGATTGAATTATATTTTAATAATAGAGTTAAAAAAAAAAAGGGGAAAGATTTTTCCAAGAGATTACAAATGAGTGGTAATAATTATATATATATCAATAAACTTAGATATCACAAAGTATGCTAAAATACAAAGTTGTGTGAATATAATTATATAGTATTAACTTTTATGTTATTTATTTAGGATGTGCGTGGGTATATTATCTGTATCTTATAGCTTATAATTACGAATTTAAAATACTTTACAGGAGAATGAGTATTGAACTTAAAATAAAATGACATTATAGCTTCTCATTAAGAATGCTTTTGGTTCGAAAGATTGAAAGAGGAAAAAAATAGAACTGGTATTTTTATAATTTTTGCGAGAGAAAATACGGGAGAGAGACAGCAAGTACTTCACAGAAGAGGACCCACTTTAGTAAACATTGAACTTTTAGTAAAAAAAGGAAGGAACCTAGAAGGCCTTTTCCAAAATCGACATGGGTACGAAAGATTTTATTGTGGGCTTTGTGGTAGTGTATCAAAAAAATTGGAGATTCATTTTGGCTGGCCATGTCTTTCTTATAGGAACAAGGAAAAATGTATGGTGTAATGAAGGGTATAACGACTTTGGAAAAATATCTGTCTGTTGCCAGAACCTCAAATCTTTTTTTGAAATCTGTAATTTTTGGATAGCACCACCGAGCGCATATTTATTCGCTTATTACGAGAGTTGTAGAACCACATTTATGTATGACTGAAAATCAAAATGAAGTTACTTCTTTTATAAGACTATTTCATCACGCTAAAGTAGTCACCCTTTGACCGTCTTTTGGAACAAATAAACGAGCAATTCCATTGTCGAGAGAGATATCAAAGAAGGAATTTAATGAAGAGTTGCTAGAATAGACAGACATTCAAATTCGCATCCTCAACGTAACTTATTGAACACTTTTCATCTAGTGTCCGTCGGCTAGGACAAACACCAATGAGCTTCTTTTTCGAGATTGCACATGATGAATTCTACAAAGATTCGTACATTAGAAAAAGTGGATTATTTGTTTGTTTTTGAAAAGTCAGTTTTTGTCTTCTACAAACTATGTGACTGATGATAGAAAATATATTCTAAAGTCAATATTTGTACACAGGCAATGTGAAAAATATCGTTCATTGGGAAAGGATGGGTGGATTTACTGTTGTTTGTATTTGTGCTCCTTGTCAAAACTAATTTCAAGAACGGACATTAATCAAAAATGCTGAAGTGGCAAGGTTAACGGTCTATGTCGTGAGATGAAGGAAACCATATTGCTAACTCATTACATCACAACGTGACTAAACACCTTATACTCCCCTCTTTTTCTAATATCCATAGCCGTCGATGAAACGAACAGATAATCTGAATTAACTCAGTGTTTCCCTTTAATTTGTCAGTTGTGTTGTCCTTCGGGTAAAATACAAAGAGCATTTTTTAGGGCTTTTGAGACAAAAATTCTTGCTGAGAAATATAAGCTCTTCCATTACACCAAAGTTGACAAAAATGAGGAATCTACTGAAAAATTAGTATCACTTTCAATGACTCGTAAAAGGAATATATATTGACTATGATCTCGTTGCCACAATATATATATCATATACATGAATGGAGACCAAACATTTTAGTGTCTAACATTGATCACTTCCTTAGAAGCTAAAATGGGACTTCAGGCAAAAAATGTCGGTAAGTATTGGACCCACGAATTTCGTAATTACAGGTTGTATATATCTACTCTTACGTATTTGTTGTGACTGCAGACCAATTTTTTAACGATGCTTTGAAGCCGCTTATTAGGACATCTTATCGAGACGAAAACGCACAGCTGTCCCGCATATGTAATGCAGCCATTAATATTCTGTCTTGGAGACACTTTACCAGAAGAATACCGGTTCTTATTTCGAATAATTCAGGCACAGACGAACCTACAGTTGGAGACTATACAAAGGCGAATTAAGAGAATACCAAATCCTGTTAAGCCGTGACGATAGAATACCTTGTTCCTACTAGTTCTACAAGGCTCTATTTTCAACAAAGAAAGCAACTGGGGCTCATTGAACAGCTAATTTGAAGAATGACATGTATAGGAAATGAATAGCACCAACATTTTGGCACCACAAACAAACTGGCAAGCAGAGTGTCTATTTAGGCAAGAAAGCTAAAAATTGTCTATGAATTTGAATCCAAAACTGATATCACTATGAGTGCTTTTGACAATATGATTTCTCAAAAACTTCCAGAAAGTACTTGTATAAAATTTACTTGTCTCTTTCTGAGTAAAAAAAATCATATAGATATTCAGGAAAGTATATGTTTGTTCGAGATCTTAGTATGTCAGGAATCTTCAACATTTGTGAAAAGAAGCATGCATACAATAGACAATAGGCGAAAAAGAATTGAACATAAATCCAAGGTTAAAATATTAAATAGAAGAAAAGAGCCTAAAAAAGAAAAATTGGGAAAAATTTGGTCCGAATGCACGTCTCTTACATTCGCAAATGAAAATAAAAAAAAAAAATAAGAACACATTCTGTTCTTCAAAGATTTTTCACATGCCAATAATAAAAATGAAACTTTCATTCCATTAGTCATTGTAATAATGTAAGCACACTACTCAAAATAAATACTCCGATTTCTTCACACAACAGAGTACTAGCTTTTACTTAATTTCTCCTGTATTATCCTCTTTGGAGAATTCCAGGTCAGTTGCTCAAAAAATTTCACAAACAACAATATTTCCCAACGATTTCTGTCTCTGAAGTCTTAAATGGCACTTTACGGAAACATTTTAAATTTTTAATAATCAAATATTCTTTCGAAACGAGTTGTATATCTAGTCCTATGCAGAAGAAAAACAGCAAACTTTTTCGATAAAAATGTAGAATCTATTTTGAAAAATATTGTGGAGAATGGCTTATGTAGAACACTACAGCAAACTTTTAGATTTTTTAGTCTCATTGGTACCATTCCAGCAACTACAGCCTCAGTAGAAAGAAGTTTTTCATGCTTAAATCGCAATAAAAGCTGCTCACGAAATACCATAGGACAGGAACGCCTGTCATTCTTGTCTTTACTTTCAATAGAAAATGGTCATTTAAAGAAGCTGTTATGTAAATGACATGAAGAAAAAGAAAGGAAATTGAAGAAACACATCTCCAAAGAAAAGAAAAGAAAAGAATAAAATAAATAAGTAAAATAAAGTAAATCATATTAATTTTTGTAAATTATATATTAATTAAAATATAAAAAAATTATATTACTTTTATTATATATAATATATATATATTTATATTATATATACTTATATATTATTTATTTTTATTATATATACATTTTGAATTGTCGCTACTCAAAGAAAATCTAAACACTCCCACAAAACTGATAATATCAATATATTTAAATATATTATAATAACCAGTTTAGTAAGATAAGGGCTAGAATATGTATTACCTAGATATATATACTAATTATATTATATATTACTATAATATATATATATATTAGATAATATATATATAAAGAATATAATACTATTTACATAATATAATTATATACCCTTTTTTTAGAATTAATAAGACAAATAGTTTTGCAAGAACAATTTAACCTTTCTCCTACCTAGTATATATATAGTTAAATTTTGGTAAAAGTTATACAAAATGTTAATATATTTATGTTAAAAATTATTTTAGATTACAAAATAATTGTGAAAAAAAGTTTATCATTATGTTATTAATAAATTTATATTTGATTATATTTATTAATTCTTCTTTTAAACAACATTAATTAATTTCAACTACTGGAAATAAAAAAATCCTGATACAATTAACTAAGATGAATAAAAAAAACTATAAATATAACAAAAAATTGTACTGAGGAAAGAAATTAATATGACGTATTATAGATTAGAATTTTAGAAATATTATAAATAACCTGCTAATGAGTTTAAATAATTACCAAATGAAATTAAATATAGAAAGTCTAATATTATATTTTCTAGAGGTTTAGAATTTATTTATACGATCATTAACATCGCTTGCTGTGTATGAGGGGAGGAGAGGTGAAGAGGACATCAATATTATCCGAAGTATATATATATATAAACATTTATATCCTTTGAATGAATCGGTGCCCTATAAATATAGACTATATATGAAAGATCACCTCGTATATAGGTATATATATTAAATTATATAATCCCTATATATATTATTGTATTAAGAGCTTAACTAATTCTTATAATATAAATGAAATGTAATCTATTTATTACTACTATAGAGACGTTATGCTTTAATATCTACTTTTGTTACTTATTTTTGTTTATATCCTCTATTGTCACTAATTCGTTTGAGAACATTTAATATATAAACGGCTTTACCGGTAGTTTTTTAAGTTTAGTGTGTCGCAAGATTGTTGACGCAGTTGAACGAATTTCTAAAGGATGAATTGACGACTGCATAATGCAAGATTAAATGTCATTAATTTAAACGAGCTCATGATAAATATTCGCAAAATATTTTGCGCGCACACGATATAAAGAAGAACAGTTCTGGCCTAGAGAAGAGATTGGCAAAGTTTTGTCAATTAACGTGATTGACAAAGGTTAAAAAAGATAACACATCCACCCACTATAGGCTGATTATTACCAGATTATTTTCATTAAATATTTAAAATCGAAATAATTATTATTATATAATATAAAAATTTATATCAAATAAAATAATCCTCGGGAGATTAATGACCTCAATAAAAGTATTTATGACTCACATATATATAATAATTTATGGACGGTGACAAAATTTACCTTAATTTATTTATAAATATGTTTATGAAAATAATTAATAGTTGCAATAAAATTTGATTTTGGTGAATTTTTCATTTTTACATATAATAGATACTTACAATGTAAATAATGAAGAGAGATATATTCTTATTATTTTGCACGCAACATCGACTGGTCCGGGGATGCGGTCACCGCCTGTCCCGAGTCCACATCAGCATACATATTGGGAATCGTTTAGGGTATGGAAATGTGTTTCTATATACTATTTACAACAAATTCTAGAACGATTGCGAGACAGAATCGAAATTTAATTCGTTAAGGTGTCATGTCCACATGAGCGAGCTTCTGTGGTATTAAACTTAATAACTTTATTTCCACAGTTCTCTTTGCATCCATTGAGGAAATTTTTTTAAATTTTATTCAGTGGTCATTGGGGGCGACTTAATCAACTTTTTTCAATTTCATTTGACCAAATCTTCCAATTTATCCACCTGTTTTATTTTACTGTTCGTTTACTACACTCTTGATTAAGAAGCACAGCACAGACGTTAGCCGTTGGGGAAATTAATGCTCTCCTCACACGTCTGTAAGCTTCATGAAAATCTGGGAAGGTGGTCCATTTTAATAAGGTCAGATATGATTTGCTTTCTTCTACGATTTATTGGCCCTTAAATCAACCACAAAACAAAAAATAAATAAAATTATTTTTTTACTAAGCAACTTCTTTTGGCGAATACAAAGATTTTGATTGTGAATAATGAAAACTAAGAATGAGGTTTAAAACCAAACAAAACTAACAATTAGTATTCCAGTTGGGCACCTTTACAATAGGTATTTTAAAATAGTGAGAATTATATTACAATGTATAATATTTTTTTTTCTCAATCGCTCTATACTAAATTAACCAAACCTATCGCTTATTTCTTTTTGCCTTTCAAGCGACGTATATATAACTATATTATATATATATAATATATATAATATACGTCATATATATATATATATATAACTAGTATATATATATAATATATATTATATATATTATATATTATATATATAATACTAATATATATATATATATAATATATATAATATTATATATATATTATATATATAATATAATATAGTTAATATATAACATATACTATATATATTATTTTATATATATATATACTATATTTATTATAATATTATATATATTACTATATTAATATTTATATATACTTATAGATCAAATATATATAATTATAGATATATATAATAAATATAATACATATATATACTATGTCAACTAATTATATATATCAGAGGTGGGGCACCCCCGCTCATTTAGGGGTAGTCCTAGCGCACCTCCGCACTCAGACGAAAACGCTAGTACCGCTAGCGCTCGTCTCCGCACCTATTCAGACATCAAACCCCCCTATCGCAGTCCGCACGTCTTCCGTAATAATGTGCGACTTCACAAAAAGGTTTCTATTGAATATATTAAATATAAATAGTATCAATCCTTACCAAATTTTATTTATAATATTGTCGGGAAAATTGAAAATGAATTTAAATTTACAAAAATCTCAAGATTTTCCTCTCCCTCCCCATGCCTCTTCAAAGGACAAGAGATCCATATTACTTCAAAAGATTAGCTGCTCAAAATTAAGAGCAGTTAAGGCCGACCTCTTTGCCCTCAAAATATCCCCTCCAATACTAAATATTTGCCTCTACAGCAGCAGAAATTAGGGCAGAGGTGTGATTAATATTTCTCATGAACAAGATCAACAATTCGCTATGCTGAAACGGAAAGATGTCCTGGTGAGAGAGTGCTGGTCTTGTTATTCGCTTCAGCAGTCCATGTAATTTAAAGCGATCCTCATTAAATCATTCTGCCTCCCTTTCTGAAATAGTTTTGACCACCCTGTCCACCATAAGAAGGTCAATTCGTTCAAGATTTTAGTAGAATTCCATGAAACCTCGACGCCTTGCAGAATCGTTGTATTGTTGTGCTTAGCTTTGATACAATAGAGTATATATATATGTAATATATATATATACCTTATATAAGATATAATATATATTATACTATAATTAATAATTATTATACTATATATATACTATACTATATCCATATACTACTATATATACATATATATACTATATTACCCCCTATATATATATATATATTCAATATATATATATTTATATATCACAGAGGTGGCCACGATTCCGTTCCTCCCGTTACTAACGGAACTAGATTTTTGAGTAACGGAGTAACGGACTCGTTACTTTTCTATTTATGCTAACGCACGAATAAGTCCGATTATTTTTGGCCTTCGTTACTTTTGTTAGGCCGTTATATTTTGTTCGACTTTTTTTGAATGTTGATAGCCAATTTACCACCCCGATCAAGCTAAAAAAATCCTTTTATAATTATATATTATTAATATATATCCTAACAAATACTATATATATAATCCCTATATATATATATATTTAATTTTAAATAAAAATTTTTATTAAATTAACTTTATATATATATTATATATATATACTATATATCTCTATATATATATACTATATGTATATATATCATATAATGTAAATACTATATATATATATATATTATATATATATATATACTATATATTATATATATATATATATAATATATATATATATATATATATATATTATAATATATATATATTATTATCTATATATTATATACATATATATATATATATATATATACTTATATATAATATTATTATATATAATATATATTATATATATTATATATATAGTATATATATATTATATCTATATAGTATATATATATATATATATATATATATATATATATATAATATACTATATTATATATATATATATATATATATATAGATATATATATATATATATATATAAGAATAAGGTTGATCGCATCGGAATAATGAATAGGGATGGGCTTTCGTAACTGATGAACATGAAGTGCTGGACCTAAGAGCTTGGTGGAACACTTCGAAAAATTTGCATAACAGTGGCTAGTAATGAAGGGTGATAGTGAATTGTGAGTTTGGGTTTGATGGTGCAAGAGGAATTTTGCGTATTCTTGGAGATGGAGGCGTCATTTTAAGGAAGAGGTAGTATGGTACGCAGTGGTGGCTCTAGACTTTGCGGGCCCTGACGCGCATGGGAAGAACCTAGCTTTGCGCGAGTCCTGGCGGTCATGTTTCGCTAAGAAAACTATTACACATAAGTAATTAAAGTTTAAAATCTGCAATTATACACTATCATATATACTATATATCTATATATATATAATAGTATACTATTAATAAAACCACATATATATATAATATTAATATTTATTTTTATTTTAATATATATTATATCTATATATATATATAATATATATATTTAATATATATATATATATTATAATATATTATATATATATATATATATATATATATATATACTATATATATATATACTATATAAGTATACATATAGTATAATGATATATATATATATATATATATATTTATATATATATATATATATAATTATATATATATATAATATATTACCTAATATACTAAATATATAAACTACACTACACTTTATATATATACTAAATATATAAACTACTACCCTCTCCTTTTTTATATACTATATATAAATATATATATAACCTCATAGTATATATATATCTATATATATACTATATATTATATTATATATATTAATATATATAATATTATTATATATAATACTATATTATATATATATATATATATATATATATATATAAGGGTGTTCTCGACAATGTACTAACACGTTGACTGCTTTTTGTTTCCTTTTAATATTATATATAAGTATATATTATATATATATAATATAATATTATATAATAATATATATATATATATATATATATATATATATATATATATATATATTATATATATATATATATACAGGGAACGTCTCAAAAAAATGGTACTAACACTTTGACTGCTTTTTGTTTTTTCAGGGGTACTGTACTGTAACAGAATGGCAGAGATCAACATAGCTTTGAAGAAGAAAGTGTTGTCCTTAAATGCTGTTGAATCCCGGAAACGCCACGGAAGGCCAAGACGGTTCGAAGGGAGTCGATAAACCGCACCAACACACCGGGACCAGTGTCCTGCATTCAGAGAAAAATTTGAAGCAGATTGAACGTTCACAATTCAACAAGAAACGTTCTGACGACCACGAATCCCACCAACCCTGCAAAGGAAGTCAGGTACAGGAAACCCTCATCGGATCCCACAGAAATCTCTACGACGAATGGCTCGGAAGACACACATCTCAAAAGATAGTGACCATCGCATCTTGAAGCGTCTACGCTTGGAAATGCTACCTACCAAGACTACCATGCTCTCAATGAAGGACGATCCGGACCGGAGACTTCAATGTTGTGAATGTACCTGGTTAAATGTGCAGGAAGATGCAGGGTTTTCACAAAAAAATTGTCTGGAGCGATGAGCCACCTTTAAATTAAATGGCTCGATTAATCGCCATAATTGTACCTACTGGGGTCCTGTAAATCCCCATGTTAAACCTGGACACCATTTAAACCTACCAAGGGTAACTGTGTGATGTGGGATTTCAGCATTGGCATCATAGGCCGTTTTTTTTTTAACGGAGCGGTCCATGGGGACAGGTACCTAATCATGCTGCAGAGCCGGTCGGTCCACCACATTTGAACGAGATGTTCGTGATAACGACGTGATTTACTTTCAGCAAGATGGAGCCTCCCACTACCATCGCGATTGTCTGTAAGAAGCTGCAGCTCGATGCAGGCATCGCGGGAGTACATGGATCGACTAAGGGTAGTATTGCAATACCTGCGCGTTATCTCCATTATCTCACCGCCAATGGAACTTCTTTTTAAAGGGGGATACTCAATTACAGAGTTATCGCTTCAAAACAAGACGATAAATGGGCACTGAAATTGGAAATCGAAAGACAATGGTCGTGACATTCAAATGGAATGTTGCGCTGTCGTCTTGTGACTCCATTGGTTTCGCGTTATCAGCGTGTCTATGAAATTGCGGTCCATCATTTTTGAACCCTTGCGAACATGGCATTCTTTAAATACATGGTATTGTTCTGTGAAGGCCTTTAAACTGTCCACTATTCATAAATAAAGTTCTGTTATAGTCTTTCAAGCTTTAGTACGTATCATTTATAGAGAATTGGATCATATAATTAGAGTGTAATATTAGGTAGACCTTATATGCTTGTATGTAAGATCTCTTCAATTTAGTGAGTTACTCCTGTTTCTCGCTATCAACTTCTTACATTATTATATTGGTTAATAAAATATATATATATAGATAAGAGTATATCTGAATAGTGACTCTCTCTTATATGAATAAATGTGAAATACTCAGATATCCCCATTAAAAGTTTTTTTTCTTCTTCGTTTTATCATCAAAGTTTTCCGCTATTTCAAATCTTTATATCTTTGGTTATGCTTATATTATATATATATTTATATATTATTATTATATATATATCCTCAATATTTTCCATTATAGTAAATATTTCTATATTATAACCACTATATTTTAGTGGATATAGCTAGATACCTCTAATATATCTATATATATTTAGGTTATATATATACTATATAACTTATATATATTAGTATATATATTATAGTAACGGTATTATTCTAATGTGAGTAAGTATATTGAGCAGGCATGGCGATATGGCGCATTAATATTGTGTTAGCTCTCTAGTGAGTCATATGTGCGTCTCGCAGATAAGCACCACGACTATTAAGGTGACTCTCGCTAGGGACCCCAAGGCGGATGCCGGATTCGCCGCGCTTGAACGCCACTGGAGTGGTTTAAGCGAGAAGTGGATTAGATAGTAGACTAGATAAATATATCTTGGGAGTATAGATGAAAAATTACCGGTGAAATAATCAAGATGTCGAGAGACGGAGATGTATGATCGATTTGGAATACCCATTAATAAGCTAGCTTATAGAGTAAACTGTAAGAAGTATCTGAATTAGATGGAGTTGTAGTAGCGAAGGATACTTTACATCGTCGTAATTATTTGTCTCGAGAGTGCGTCGGAGTGACTGAAGGCACTATTGGAGAGAAACTCAAGGTGCGTTTGACGTGGCTGCTAAGAGAGATGTAAACGACTTAGTGAATATACAGAATGTGCTGTGAATCAAATTCTTTTTACATTTTTAAACCAATTGATTTTGAAGGAAATTACTCATATGCGTGACAAGGTATAGATGTGTTAATTAGGTTTGATATGCCAACTCAAGCCTACTGTCTAACATTCCCGTTTTTTATTCAAATTTAAGGAGTAAGTTGCCCCTCAGGTTAAATGAAGTTAAAGAGAGTTTTTACATGATATTTGATAATAGGGTAAACTCTGGAAGGGGTTATTGATATGTTGGTTGTTCAGGTGGATAGGCTAATTTAATGAGAATCACAAGAGTATGTATACTGCTTAGATTGTAAGTAGTGTGTGGTAGAATCATAGTGGAGAGTTGAATAGTAGTGTATTTATACTAATTGCCTAACACGAGCAGTGTCTGTCGTGTATGGTCGTGTCTCGTTATTATAATTATATATAATGGATGGAAAAGGTTATGAAAAGTAAGTTAAAGGTGGGTACAGAGTCGGCAGTAGATTGTTTCTTCGATTGACTGGAGATATGGAAAGGAGGTGCGCCTACCTATTAATGCGGTATGATTTGGTTTTGTGTGGTGATCTGAAGAGAGTTAGAGAGGGATTGGTAGAGAAGATTGCCAGGGGTGTAACAAGGAGATGTTAAGGTAAACGTAGAAGAGTAAGGTTATGCGTTGTGAGTGAGGACGCCTTCGGTGTAAGTTATTGTTAGATTGCGTGAGCAGCCTGGAACAAGTGGTCTGAGTTTAATATTTAGTATAAATGTTGCGGTGAGGGAAACGGACGATGCAGAGTGTCGTAGGGAAGTTGTGAATGGCAGAAGGTGGCTTGGTGCAATTAAAATTCGTTGGTGGATGTAAAACTGTAAGGAATAAGTACTTGAGTGCGCTCCTAGAGTTGTACGATGTGAGTATGTTTTTTATAATAATGATAATGATGAAAATTTTATATACACAAAACCACATTAAAATTAGCCCTAGTACGTTTAGATAATGTATAGTCAAAACTAAAATAGTAACGGGAGTTAACGGAGGTAAAGGCGCTGTACTCTCCTTGCTAACTTCTACGGGATTGATAAACTCGTTAGATGTACTCTTATATATATCGAATAACAGGTAATAACGGTAAGGAGAGGAAACTACTTTTTTGGTTGAGAACGATGGCCCACCTCTGTATTCATTCTAAGTTTATAAAAATAAGTTAAATTAATATTATATATATAGGTTATTATTATACGCCTCAAAGATTTCATTTTAGAATCTAAATACTTCTGAGATTTTAACGAAATAAATTAGTATAGGTATATATTATATTAATTCTGTATTATTAGATTTAGGGATCTTCATATCAATTATAGGTTAGTTATCACCAATGTATATTATATATATACGTTTAATATATTTTACTATTACTATTAATATTTTAAAATGATATAAAGATACTGTTATTTATGCTATACGTATATATTATATATACCTCACTATACCCATGATATATATATTATAGGATAAATAAATAGTATATATACTCTAATAGTTAAGGTCATCTAAATCGTTATTGTATATATAGTCAATATATATGTCACTTTTGATGACTGAATATATATACTCAGTACTCTAAATTATTCAATTTCATATTTAATTATATAATTCTGTATCAAAATATAATTTATTGTAGTCTTGATTTTAGTTCAGTAAATATAGGTATAACCTTTTCTAAGTATATATATATATATTCAGTATATTATATATTTAGTCATACATTCTGTCTCCTTGTTAATATTTATCTTTTTTGTGTTTTTTTGATCATTATTAAAGTATTTTTTTTAGTGTTTTTATTGTTTTTTTTATGTTGGGTTGAAACCCAAATTATATTGGATGTTAATTTAACAAAAATAATAGAATATAAGGTGTATAAAAATATTTTATACATTTATATCTTATTTCTTCTTATTTTCTTCTTCTGGGGGTTTATACCTTTCTCATTCTTATATTAATAAACAAAGTCAAATTAAAATAAAATATTGTTATTTAGCCTACTCTCCATAATAATATAGTAAAAAGTTTAAAAGGTTAGTTATATATTATATACTTATATATTATATGTTACTGATAAGGACCTAACTATTGAGTGCGTTACTATAAAAAAAATTATAGTATATATATAGGATTTAAATAATATATATATTCT
>JABUQX010116255.1:10000-17762 GCA_015478945.1 Trachelipus rathkii | reverse complement strand
ATAGTTAAAATGAATGACTTGGAGGGCTGCCGAACTATAGCACTCCCTATAGCCACATAAAAACGTAGTAGAGCAGGGCGTATCCGCCGATTATAGGCACCTCCCTTATAAGTGCAAAGAAGAAGTAGCGGAGTCGCGCTGCCGCGTATACACTCCCCTATAGTAAAAAGAAGTAGAGGGAGGCCGTGCCGGTATAAGCACTCTCTATTAATTACGAAGAAATCTGAGGCGCTGCCTTGTTAGCACTCACTTACGCATCCTGAGATCGTAGTTCTGCGAGTGACGGCTGAAAATGGAAACACCTCATGAAGTCACCGCGTTTAATGCGGTCTGAGTTGGAGATCTGCGGATCAACACGTAACAGTTACGGTACATAAACAAATGCCTTCTCATCACTGACGTATCTCTACAATTTATGTTCAACTTGCAATAACATTGACTGGCTATATCCCAGCTTGAAGAGAGACATTATACGGGATACCATTACTACTAAGATTGTAAAGTCTATATATTGAGTAATATTTTTTATATCGACTCGTATATATATGTAGGTTTAATTATTTAGCTAGTTAGTGAGGATATATAGGTGTCTTGATACTTTCTGGTATCTGAAATATTGTAAATTATTATCTTGTTTTTCTCTCGACCTTCCCCACTAGAGACTGAACCCTGCTATGCTTGCTGCCTCACGTATAACCCTCCGTCAGCGACGTATTTGGTGGCCGCAAACGACAGTTAACTCATAGTAGTAATAGGTAATTATTCTAATAGCTAATACTATATACTATCAGTTACGTACTACCCACGTAACCCCCTACTCCTCATCTCACGCAGCTGTAGACGTATCTCATCTTACCATCTACTTTAACTTTATATAATATATATATATATAGATTATATATATATTATAGTATATAAACTATATATATAGGCAGATAATATATATATATATTATATAGAATAATTATTATAATATATACTGTAATACTTATATATATATACCTATAATCTATAGTATATATAATATTTATATAATATAATAATACATATATATAATATATATATATATATATAAATATATATACTATATATATATATATACATCTATATATAATAGTAGATATTATATATATATATATTATATAGTGAGTAGGGTAGGCGGTAGTATATAGGGGTAGTAGCGGTGAGTGATAAGTGAGGTAGGGTGATTAGGTAGTGGTAGTACGTGATGAT
Organism: Trachelipus rathkii; assembly: GCA_015478945.1. NCBI lineage: Eukaryota > Metazoa > Arthropoda > Malacostraca > Isopoda > Trachelipodidae > Trachelipus > Trachelipus rathkii. Next base: position 16,529 of record JABUQX010116255.1, on the reverse strand, counting down.
GTGGGGTTAGTGATAGGGTTTAGGAGCTGGGGACTGAAGTAGTGAGTCGTAGGGTGAGGTGAGTGTGTGGGTACTGATTCTATTATACTAGTTATATATATATATAGTCATAGATATACCTAGTACTAGTACTCATAGTACTATATAGACTATATATATTCAGTATTAGATATATATAATATATATATATAAATATATATATATATATGATAATATATATGATATATATATGTATAGTAATATACCTATAATATATATATATATGATATATTATATATATTATATATTACTATATAAGATATATATATAATATTACCTATTATATAATATATATAGTAATTTATTATATATAATATATATATATTATATGTATATATATATAGATTATAATAATAATAATAACGTTTATCAACCAGCTATTATAATATATATATATATATATATACGTATCAGTATCATCTCCTCATAAGTACTATAATAGAGATATAGTTGACTTACTATATATACCACGGCACACACATCCTATATATACACGCTATATATATTATAATATATATAAGTACTTTACGTATCTACCCTCAAATTCCATAACTTTAATACTAATCATATTATATATATATATATATTAGTATCTGCCTAATATATCACTCTAACTGTCATAATATATATACTCCAGATATATATATATATATATATTATATATATATATATATATATATTATATATATATACTATACTACACGTATAATATTTGATATTTATATAAATATATGAGTTAGATATATATATTTATTTATCATACTAATATATCATAATATATAACTTATATATATATATAACATATATATATATATATATATATATATTATATATATATATACTATATATATATATATATATATATATATATATATATAATATATATATATAGTATAACTTATATATTTATTATATATATATGGATCATTATATATACTATTATATATATATTACGTCTATATAATATATATATATCATAACTATATATACTTATATATACTATAGTTATTAAAATTACTATTCAATTTAAATATAATAATTAATATTAATATAATAGACTATCATAAATATTTATCTCATAAGGTTATATTAACCTATAATAATATAAATATATATATTATAATAATATATATTATTATTAATATTCAATATTATATTTAATATATAAAAAAATATAATATTTAATAAACTTGGGAGAATCTGCCCAATATACAATTATGCTCTCCCTACTACCTCATGTATATGTTAATTAGATATTCTAGATCCGAGGATAAATCAACTATACATTATATTTATCTTACTTCACCTAGTATCACGGATTCCTATGCTACTCCGTTCGACTCTCAGACTCGTTACTCAAATTGCTATAATCTAATATCTCGAATCACTAAAAATAAATGTATAATATAGGAGATGCTGGGAATTTGAATTCGACTCCAATTGTAGCCTAGTAATATGATTTGCCTGAATACCTATGATTATAATCAGATAATAATGCCTTGCATATAATTTTTAGTTCACTCCGCTCAATCTTCCGCTGAATGGTTAGAAGTACATCAGTTTGGAGTAGCTGATCCCTAATTGTCCTTCCTGCTCTTAATATAACCTAAGATGCGGTTATAAGTTGTGAGCTAGATAATAGTTAATTAGTATAAGTAGTTAGTAGTGTGGAATATAGTAGTTAGTATAGATGTAAGGTATATATGGTAGACTGGTATCGATTATACTTATGAAGTTATAGTTATATAAATATTAAATAGTATATTGGTAGTGATTGGTAGGTTAAGGTTATGTTAATATAAGTAGAGATATAGTAAAGTTATATAATACTTTTAATACTAAATTATACGTATTATATAAGCTATTGTCTTGTAATTTAGAGAGTGGATGAACGTGAGGAGGTTCGAGGGATGTTGGGAGTAGCGGTGTAGACGGGAGATAATCTAGGATAGATGGTGGAGTGGCGTCGTATGGTGGCGGAGTAGGATGAGGGGGGGGAGATAATTTGTGTGGTAGTATATATGTGCGGTAGGGGTGGGGATATTTATCGAGAGGTGGGTGGCGATGTGTGAGGGGAGGTTCCGGGGGAGTGGTATATTGTGCGGGTGGCTGGTAGGGGTCCGTCTCGCGGGGGTTTGAGAAATGTTGGGAGTGTAGTGGGATTTAGATGTATATCGGGGTGTGGGGAGGACTTGTTTATTTGAGTGTGTTATGGTTGTGCGTTATGCATATCGCGGAGATGAGTATAAGATAGCTGGGAGTTGTTTGCGGGCATGCCGGGTGGTGGTTAGTGAGTTCGGGGGGGTGGGTGACCGGGTGAGGGCGGGAGAGGTTTGTGGCGCGGTGGTGTTAGCGGCAGGTGACCCGTCCTGCAGAAGAGTTTGGGGGTACTGCTGTTTGTGAGGTGAAGGGCTTGGTGGTTATGATGGATTGAAGTGTGAGTGGGTGGGGGTGGTTGGGTGTGGAGATGGTGTGGTGGGGGGTGTTGAGTGTGGTGGAGTGGTGGAGGTAAGCCAGTATTAACTAGCGTGGCCGTAGGGTGGCTGTGTGTGTGTGGCTTGGGGGCCAGATAATCTCCCCCCAGCAACGAAATTTTTAAAAAATAATTATTATTTCAATATATATATAGTATATATTATACTGTAATATACAATATATTAAATATATATAATATATTATAGTATATATAAAAATATATATATATATATATATTGACTTAATCAATAGATACTTCGAAAAATATTTCCTTTCTTTTGTAAACAGATATCATTTGCATCTCTTCCCTTTCTTCCCAAACACAGCATATGAACCTTTCTCTCCTCTTTTTTTCGCTTAAATTTGTTAGTTTTCTTAAAATTCCCTAAAAGACCAACTCTCAGACAAAGCTTCTCTGGTACAAAACAAATTGGAAGAAGATTAATTCCCTTTTTCTTATCTTCAAAAAAACGTTTCCATGAACTTAAACTTTGTCCCTCTGGAACATAAAACCATTAATTTTATTTTGTTCTCCTATTTAACTAAGAACCGACATTCGTTTCTAGACCCACGTGGTTGCCCTTTGAGATACTTCTAAATAACAGCACGCCCTTAAAAACCCGGTTCCCTGGGAACACAGCCACATTTTGAGGTCATTTGTGTTTCTACTTACAAAGCAAGCGGAGGCAATTATCCCTTATAATTTAAGTGTAGTTGTCTTTCAACATTTCTTATTATAATTACTTTTATATTTTCTAGTGTTTTCGGTAAGATTTTTATACGATTATTATTATTTGGATTATTATTTCATAAATTTATATCATACATATTTATTTATACATTAAATATTTTTTTATATTTACATATACATTATATATATATACATTATTTATATTCATACATTATATATATATATATTTTTTGGAGTCATAATAATTTTGAGAAAATTTCTAATCCACTTGATCCCCAACGATAGTAATTTAATTATAATTATTATTATTTCTAAAAACTCAATATCAGCATTATTTTAACGTATGATTTTGTTGCTTTTTCAAGCCTCCTAAATGTATTTCTGTCTACAGAAGAAATTTTCTTTAGTATTATCCTGGAATAAAATAAAACTATTGATTTAATAACAGTACCAAGCTTTCGTCCGTACACTTCGGACATTTTTCACATGAAAATAGTTTTAATTTTTATATCTTTAACATAGTACATATAAAACATATTATTTAAACTAATAACAAAAATAAATAAACAAAAATTAATAATTTTAAAAGTTCAGAAAGAAATTGCGTCAAACTTTGTTATTTAAAAATGTTTAAAAATTGACATTTCATATATGTTTATGTTAGTATTACTGGTATTTATGTTTCCTTAAGAGCAATGATTCCCCGAGCCGCAATTTATTTTAAAAGATCTTTCTTTCTTGGTTATGATGGAGAACGGCCCTCTTTTAAGGGCTGTTATCGGGATTTTGTGGTGTTCTTCCTCTAGTTAAATATTTTACTCGGCTTATACTTATAGCTGCGCACATTCTCATGTTGAGCGGTATTCGTGTATCAATATTAAGCGCGTTACATCCCACTAAAGTTCAGGTGATTCACATGAAATTCGCGTACACAACCTTACACTCCCCATCGAGAAGCGCTTCACGAGTCAGAGAAGCACAGGCTCAGTTGTCAATGGCTTATAGGTAAGATCTGACATATAAGCTTTTTTCCGGTCTTTTGCTTTACATATGTTCTTTCAAAATAAAATCTTAATTTGTTTTTTTCCTCTTTTTTCTGACTAAAATTTTTCAGTTCTATAATATACTAAGAGCTTTCTTTTCATTTTCATTGGATAGTATGGCGAATAACATTATTTAAAAATATTGTAATCAAAGGACTCTATAACTATACTGGGAAAGTTATTGTTTATCAGCTTCTTTGTGATTCATTTAATTATTATCAAAAAATTTCCAATCAGACGATATCTTGAAACGCTCTGTGAACTAAAGTCTTTATGTAGCAATTTTGTAGTTGATATAAGAGTGAAAGAAGTCGAAAATTAGGGTATGTTCCCTTATCTGTAGATTGTGGTTGTTATTATTATATATGTACTACGAAAACTCCTTTTAGCTTCAATGGTAAAACATAATACAATTCAGAAATTAATGGCTAGTTTTCAATGGGATCACCTTTAGCACCAACTTTTGCAGATTTCTACATGTCATTAGATAGGAAAACCAAAACTTTTCCTTTTTAAATGAAAAACGCCCCATATCAATCCTAATAAATTTTTACATTCGAACTCGCTAGACGACACCTTTGTAATCATTAACGACCCATCGAACTATGTTCAAGAGTTCTCAAATCCAAAATAGAAAGATCTTAATTTCCTTTGGGAAATTTACTTTATTCAATCTTGGGACAAAAAGGAAACCTTTATTAATTTCTGTCAGGACATTAAAATTAAAAAATTAAAGGAGGATTATGGAAAAATTGATAGAAGTGTCTCTACGGCTTAGGAGAGATTCTACAGATGAACGGAACAACTTGAATTTTCGACTCGTTCACTCCCCCTAGAACTACAAAATTGCTACCAGTACAAGACTTGTTAGTTCAACAGAGCGATTTTAAAGATATCCGATCGTCTGATTGGACCCTTTTTGATTTAGAAATTTAAAAAAGAATAATAAAAAAGAATCTGTTATAAACAATAACTTTCCCCAAGTATATTATAGAAAAAACTATAAGCACACTTTAAATAATTTATTCGCCAAAACTATTCTCAATTGAAAATGAAAAAGAAAAAGCTCAAATTAACATTATAAAACTTGAAAAAATATTATTTAGGAGAAAAAAGAGGAAGAAAACAAATAATTAAAATTTTACTTATTGAAAAGAACATATTAAGAGCAAAAAGACGCGGGAAAGAGAGAAAAATTAGGCTTATATATTAAGATCTTACTATAGCCATTGAAACTGAGCTCGGGCTTTCTCTTTACTCGCTGAATGCGCGTTTCGGTATGGCTGAGAGGGTCAACGTTGTGTACGCGATTTCAATGTTGCTGAATGTGGATGTAACGAGGGCGTTTATATTGGATTACACAACGAATACCCTCAACATGAACGAGCAATTCACAGCATTAAATTGTATAAGCCGTCTCAGTCCAGTTAAAAAATATTTCAACATGATTAAGGAAAGAACACCACAAAAATCCCGACATAACAGCATTAACAGAGGACTTACCTCCATTCCGCACAGTGAGAGAGAGCAAGAAAGCGAAAGATTTTTATGTAAGTTGCGCCTCTGTGGAATCATTGTGCTCTTAACAGGAAACACTAAAAACCCCATGTAAAATACTTTAAGCTCCTTTTAACTCTCAAAATTTTCTAAAGATTTTTAAATAAACAAAAAGTCAAGCCTGTAAGTCAACTTTTGTAACAATTTGACAGTTTATAATTTTGTTTTTTTTTAATTTTTTTATTGTAGTGACTTGAAAAGTATTATCAGTAATGTTAAATATAAAAAAAAAATTAAAACTGCTTATTAATCCTTGAAAAATGTCCGAAGTGTATCCGTAACGAAAAAAGCTTTAATATAATCGAAAGAAAATTCAATAGTTTTATTTTATTTCCAGGATAATACTAAAGAAAATTTCATTCTGTGAGACATAAATACATTTAGGCAAGGCTTGTGAAAAATATCTAACCACTATCCCCAACGATATTAATTTATTATTATTATTATTATTATTATTATTATTATTATTATTATTATTATTATTATTTTCTATCTTGACTAGGATAGTAATTGTTATTGCCATCATTTTTAGTATTGTTTTTATTAACTAGTAGTATCAATTTGTAACCAGATGGAAATTTAATATACAATCGTTCTCTACAAGCAGGATAAACTTTTGATTTTATTATTATACTTTTATGTGTAGGGCTTCAATAATATTTCTTATAAAGATTTACTAAGTATCATGTGTTAAAAAATACTAATAGGATTGCAATCAATTTCT
>JABUQX010116255.1:0-5000 GCA_015478945.1 Trachelipus rathkii | reverse complement strand
TAAAATTGTATTTCCGACATTGCACATAAATCTTGGGTTAATGAAGCAATTCGTCAAAGCTCTTGATCACACTGGAGACTGCTTCAGGTTTATTTTTTCAATCTTTTAATGTCTCAATGCCGAGAAGAAAAAGGCAGGGATATTTGATGGCCCTCAAATAAGGAAACTCATCAGGGATCCACACTTTGTTACAACAATGACTGTGGCAGAGACTAGAGCTTGGAATTCATTATCTGAAGGTACGGAATTTCCTTGGAAACAGGAAAGTGGACAACAACCAAGAGATTGTGGAAGAGCTTTTCTTGAGCTTCCAAGCACTTGGATGTAGAATGAGCATCAAAGTTCACTACTTACATAGTCACATGGACGACTTTGCAGAGAACTTGAGTCACGTGAGTGAAGAGCATGGTGAACGATTTCATCAAGAGATTAAAGTTATGGAAGAACCCTACCAAGGCCGATGAAACACTGGCAGATTACTGCTGGTCCTTAATGAGAGACATTCCACAAACTGTACATCGAAGATCGTCACAGAAGAGGTCCTTTATGCAAATGCAACATCACTATTGTCAGTTTACATTTTTGTACATATTTTCCTTAATTTCACATGTCAATTCTAAATTTGCGATAGGCATTCACTCACATTTATATGCATTAACTATCACAAATCTGTGCTACAGATCATTAAATGTATTTTTCATTATTATTATATATTGTATCTTACCTTTTTTTTGTCTGTAGTTCTGCTCAGCTCTTTAAAAACTAATTATAAATTTTCTGTTTATTTGAAACTGCAATATGTGATACCTCAAAAACTTGATGTGATAGACAAGAACCGATGACAGATTTGGAACCCGCATCCCAGAATTACCTTAAAATCGTTGGAAACCTTATGCCAGAATAATGCTGTTGACCATTGTAATGATTATTTAATGTTAAAATCATTCATGCTCCTTAAATTTCAACAATATTTTATGTAATCTTAATAATATAGTAAGTATCTTCAAAACATTGATTTTAAAAAATTTTAATATGTGAGAACATGAACCGACACACAAAATTCTAGTACTTTAAATTTAGAGCTCTTAAATTATAATAGGACACATTATATATAATAATATATATAATGTTTCTCCAGTTTCTGGTGCAATATTTCCTCATTTAGGCGGCAAAATAATCTGCAAAAATTGACGATGACGATGACGATTGAAAAAAATATGCCAATTTTGCCGATGACAATGACGATTAATCGTCCCATCACTAATATATTAAAAAAGGATATTTTAGCCTGACCGGGGTGGTCATTAGCCATCAACATTCAAAGAAATTCAAACAAAATGCAACGGACTAAAAAGTAACGGAGGAAAAAATAACGGAATTTATTCGGTGCGCTACATGAAATAAAAAGTAACGAGTCTGTTACTCCGTTACTCAATTATCTAGTTCCGTTAGTAACGGAGTAACGGATCATGCCAACCTCTGTATACATATATATATATATATATATATATATATATAAAAGATGTTGTAAATCTATATATATATATATATATATATATATATATATATATATATATATATATATATATATATATATATATATATATATATATATATATATATATCTTATTTATTTAACTAGATAGATGGTTATATAAGGTTTTATCAGGCTTGGGTTCAAGTGTCATTTTTTCAAGTACACGGATAAGTACCTCTAGAACTGTTCGAGCAAAATTATTGGGCAGCTCTAGAATTTGTTCACGTCAGTTCAAGTACATATTTCACACACAATTAATTTATGAAACTTGCAAATATATATATATATATATAGTTATAGCAAATATATATATAAGTTAAGTTATAGCAGCAAGGTTGTTGTTAAGGTTATGTTAAAGCAGAGAGAAGACAGAAGAAGGTTATAATAAATATATAAGTTATGTATATATGTTCATATATAGATATATAATATATATATATATTATATTTAAATAAGTAGTGATTTTTGTTTTTTATTAAGTCTGGTGATATGTATACATATATATATATTATATATATATATATATATATATATATATTTATATATATATATATATATATATATATATATATATATATATATATATATATCATCATCACTCACCTTCTTTCCCCAGACTTGGGATAAGGTGCGTCACATGCACTGGAAACAGAAAAGTAGTAGAAGAATATGACGCAAGTCGAAAAGAAAGCCCAGCCTTACCGCCCCCTTTATACCCTTAAGTAAGAACTCGTCGCAGTCAGAAAAATCCACCCTAGGGCTTCACGGGACTGCGACAGCCCTCACTATGGCATATCGTCAATGTAGGGTTCATCCCTTGGCCCAGGTGGGCCACAACCATACCCCCTCACAAAACCCCGCCATTCACTCCTATTATGCACCTTTCTTCTCGCCTCTGCCAAACTCACATTCCTCTCCTTCAGGCATTCATTTACTGACTCAATCCACTTTTCTGTCTCCCATCTGGTCGATTCCCAGCACACTCACCACTATATATCCGTTTAACCAACCGACTATCATCCATCCTTTCCACATGACCAAACCATCTCAATGTACTTTCATTTATTCTCTTATTTACCCTTTTCTCCACACCAAACAACTCTCTAATACGTTCATTCCTCATTGTATCATTTCTTTTCACACCTAACACGCCACTAAGATTGTTCATCTGAACACATTGTACTTTAGATCTATACCTCTTATTCCAGACCATAGTCGCACTAATATACATTAACACGGGTAACAACATACCCTCATGTAAGACCCTAGCGCATTCAAGACTTAGTCCCTTTACATCCACCAACGATTTAATTGCACCAGCCACCTTAGTGCCATTCATAACTTTTTACTACACTCTGCATCATCCGTTCCCTTTTCATTCAACATATATCTTAAATATTCAAATTCAGACACTTTTTAAAGCTGTTCACCATCTAACAGAACTTAAAACCGAGGAATGTCCTCACCCACAACCATAACCTTACTCTTATCTACGTTTACTTTCAAACCTCTCCTTTTATACAACCTACCAAATCTCTCTACCAGTAATATCAAACTCTCTTCAGATCTATACCTCTTATTCCAGACCATAGTCGCACTAATATACATTAACACGGGTAACAACATACCCTCATGTAAGACCCTAGCGCATTCAAGACTTAGTCCCTTTACATCCACCAACGATTTAATTGCACCAGCCACCTTAGTGCCATTCATAACTTTTTACTACACTCTGCATCATCCGTTCCCTTTTCATTCAACATATATCTTAAATATTCAAATTCAGACACTTTTTAAAGCTGTTCACCATCTAACAGAACTTAAAACCGAGAAATGTCCTCACCCACAACCATAACCTTACTCTTATCTACGTTTACTTTCAAACCTCTCCTTTTATACAACCTACCAAATCTCTCTACCAGTAATATCAAACTCTCTTCAGATTCGCCACACAAAACCAAATCATCCTCATATAATAGGTAGGGAACCCTCCATTCACCTCCATTCTCCATCATTCTAACACTATCCCTTGTCACTCCTACCTCTAATTCTTTCATAACCTCATCCATATACAGATTAGATCGCCAAGGAGACATAGCACATCCCTGTCTCACTCCGCTATTAATATTAAACCAATCACTTTCGAGTCTATTTATTCTTACACATGCTTCACTATCGTCATACATACTTTTGATTCAATTCAGAAGCTTACCATCAACACCATATCATTAACAAATACCATAGAGCTTCCCTATTAATCCTATTATACGCCTGTTGCAAATCCATAAATCCTAAATACAATTTATTCGTCTCCTCTATCATTATCCCAATCATATGTTTCAATTTACAGATTCGATCCACATATCCTCTACCACTTCTAAACTCACCTTGCTCTTCCCCAAATCAGTCCTTCAGTCATTCGACGCACTCTTTCAACCAATGCCATACATCTTCCCTACAACACTCAATAAACTAATTCCTATAATACTTATTTACCTTATCCTCCTTACCCTTATAAAAGGGTACTAATATGGCTCTCCTACAATCCCTCGGAACTATACTCTCCATAAACGCTTTGCTATACAACTTCCAAATCCAATCAACACGCATCTCGCCTATATATATATATATATATATATAGAGCAGCATATAGAGCAGATAGCAGTTACATATATATATGGCTGCTGGTTGCTGGTTGCTGCTGCTGCTGCAAGGCTGCTGGCTGGTTAAGGCTTGCCAAGGCGCTGCTGTTACAGCAGCAGCGGCTATTGTTGCTACATATATATACTATGTTATGAGTTACATGGCTACAAGGTTACAAGGTTGTTGTTATGTTAGTTAGTTAGCACATATAGTTATATATATATATGGCTAGTTATATATATTAATATATTGTTATTATACACATGTCATTGGCTATGTTGTTGTTATGCTATGGTTGAAAGAAAGAAGATATATATATATATATACATACATATATCATATATATAAATCTCTCATATATATATATATATATATGGTATATATATATATATATAATTATATATATATATATAAAAGTTGTTATATATATATATATATATATATATATATATATTATATATTAGTTATATATAATATATATAGAGTATATATATATAGTATATATATGGCAGTCCACTAGTTTCTTGTAGTGGTGAATCTGAAGAGTTGAGAGGATTGGTGTTGAGAGATTTAGCAGGGTGTGTAAAAGTGAGGGTTTGAAAGTAAACGTAGATAAGAGTGGGGTTATGGTTGTGATGGAGGACAGTTCTCGGTGTGGTTATGGGATGGTGAGCAGCTGAACAAGTGACCGAGTTTAAAATATTTAGGATACTTATGTTGGACGAAAAGGGAACGGATATATGCACGAAACGCAAAGTGTTTGTCAGATAAATGCGAAAACGGTTAAACACCCAAACTACAACTGAACGAGCGCCATACT
>JABUQX010116254.1:0-7500 GCA_015478945.1 Trachelipus rathkii | reverse complement strand
TTGATCTGCTATTTTAAATGTTACATTTTTGTCTGCTATATTAAAGGTTACGTGCTTGTCTGCTGTTTTAAAAATTGTATTTGCCAGTTATTTTAAAGGTTATGTCTTTGTCTGCCATTTTAAAGGTTACGCCCATGTGTGCTATTATAAAGGTTACGTTTTTGTCTGGTATTTCAAACGTAATGTCTTTGTCTGCTATTTTAAAGGTTACCTCTTTGCATGCTATTTTAAAGGTTACGTGATTGTGTGCTATTTTACAGGTTATGCCTTTGTCTGCTATTTTAAAGATTACGTCTCTGTATGCTATTTTAAATGTTAAATGATTTTCTGCAATTTTAAAGGTTACAACTTTATCTGCTATTTTAAAGGTTACCTAATTATCTGCTATTTTAAAGATTACGTCTTTGTCAGCTATTTTAAGATTACGTGATTGTGTGCTATTTTAAAGGTTACATCTTTGTCTGCAGTTTTAAAGGTTACGTTATTGTGTGCTAATTTAAAGGTTGCGTGATTGTCAGCTATTTTAAAGGTTCCGCCTTTGTCTGCTATTGTAAACGTTACGTCTTTGTCTGTTATTTTAAAGGTTACGTCTTTGTCTGCTATTTTAAATGTTAAATGATTGTCTGTTATTTTAAAGGTTGCGTCTCTGTCAGCTATTTTAAAGGTTACGTAATTTTCTGTTATTTTAAAGGTTACCTTTTTGTTTGGTATTTCAAAGGTTACGTCTTTGTCTGCTATTTTAAAGGGTACGTGATTATCTGCTATTTTAAAGATTAGTCTTTGTCAGCTATTTTAAAGGTTGCGTGATTATCTGCTCTTTTAAAGGTTCCCGTTTTTGCCTGTTATTTTAATGGTTACGTGATTGTCTTCTATTTTAAAGATTATATTTTTAACTGCTATTTTAAAGCTTACGCCTCTGCTGCTTTTTTAGAGGTTACGTCTTTGCCTGCTATTTTAAACGTTATGTAATTGTCTTCTATTTTAAAGATTACGTCTTTATCAACTATTTTAAAGGTTATGTGATTGTATGCTATTTTAAAGCTTACGTCTTTGTCTGCTATTTTAAAGGTTACGTGATTGTCTTCTATTGTAAAGGCTACGTCCTTGTCTGCTATTTAAATTTTACGTGATTGTCTACTATTTTCAATGCTGCGTTTTTGACTGCTATTTTAAAGGTTACATGATTTCTACTATTTTAAAGGTTATGCCTTCGTCTGCTATTTCAAAAGTTTCTTCTTTGTCTGTTATTTTAAAGATTGCTTGATTCTCTGCTATTTTAAAGGCTAGGCCTTTGTCTGCTATTTTAAAAGCTACGTCTTTGTCTGCTCTTTTAAAGGTTACGTAGCTGTCTGCTATTTTAAAGGTTAGGTCTTTTTCTGCTATAATAAAGGTTACGTCTTTGTTAGCTATGTTAAAGATTACTTCTTTGTCTGCTATTTTTAAGGTTGCTTCTTCATCTGCTACTTTAAAGATTACGTCTTTGTCAGATATGTTAAATGTTACGTGATTGTATGTTATTTTAAAGATTTCTTTTTTGTCTGCTATTTTAAACATTACGTTTTTATCTGTTATTTTAAATGTTATGTCTTTGTCAGCTATTTTAAAGGTTACGTCTTTGTCTGATATTTTTAAGGTTATGACTTCATCTGCTACTTTAAAGGTTGCGTCTTTGTCAGATATTTTAAAGGTTACTTGATTGTATGATATTTTAAATGTTACGTCATTTTCTGCTATTATAAATTTACGTGATTGTCTGTTATTTTAAAAGTCAAATCTTTGTCTGCTTTCTTAAAGGTTACATCTTTGTCTGCTATTTTAAAATCTACGTCTTTATCTGTTTTATAAATGTTACCTGATTGTCTGCTATTTTAAAGGTTTTCTTTGTCTGCTATTTTAAAGGTTACGTCTTTGTCAGCTATTTTAAAGGTTACGTCTTAGTCTGCTATTTTAAAGTTTATGTCTTTGTTATTTTACAGGCTAGGTTATTGTCTGATATTTTAAAATTACATCTTTGTCAGCTATACTAGATTGCGTGATTGTCTGCTATTTTAAAGGTTACGTTTCTGTCTGCTATTTTTAAGGTTACATTTTTGACTGCTATTTTAAAGATTAAGTGATTTTCTGCTATTTTAAAGGTTACGTATTTGTCTGCTATCTAAGATTACGCCTTTGTCAGCGATTTTAAAGGTTACGTCTTAGTCTATTTTGTCTATTTTAAAGGTTACATCTTTGTTTGCTATTTTAAGGGTTACGTGATTGTCTGCTATTTTAAAAATTGCGTCTTTGTCAGCTATACTAAAGATTACGTGATTGTCTGCCATTTTAAAAGTCACTTTTTGTCTGCAATTTTAAAGGTTACGTGATTGTATGCTATTTTAAAGGTTTCGTGATTGCATGTTATTTTAAGGTTACGTATTTGTCTGCTTTTTTAACGGTTACGTCTTTCTCTGCTGGTTTAAAGGTTACGCGATTGTCTGCTATTTTAAAGGTTAGGTATTTGTCTGTTTTTTAAAGGTTAACTTGTGGTCTGCTATTTCAATTTTTTTAAATAATTATTTATATATATATATATATATATATATATATATATATATATATATATATATATATATATATATATATATATATATATATATATATATAATATATATATGTATAATATAATAATATAAATACATATATATATATATATATCCCATATCTAAATAAATATATTAATTATATATTTAACATCAACCAACTTAATATATATATATACTATATATATATATATATATATATATATATATTAGGAACCGACCGGGGCCCCGGCCCCGGCCCCGACCGGCCCCGGCCAAAAATCAGGCAAAACCGGGGTTTTCTACCGGGGTTAACTGTAAATTTACACTAAATAATAGAGGGTTAAATCAAACAAAATAAAAATATATATTTTAATTCCATTACTCCTTTGTTATAAATTGATGCAAAATATAAACATACCTAAATATAATCAATTTTTTTTGGTATTTAGTATAATCTATAACAACTCCCAGGAAGAGCTTTCACCCTGTCAGTTGGTCCCAGCTACTATCCACACTTCTAGCCCCAGCTCCACAACCTAGAACACTCCAGAAAGCCATTTCTCGGCGCAACGGTTTGGATGCCAGTCCTCGAGTTAAACACTCTCAGGTAGGGTTTTCGTCCTTTCAGTAGAACTAGCATCTTCTCCCATTAGGCCTCAAAACTCGCCCTCCTAGAGCTCTCCAGAGGAGCTTGCTTCTAGGCGCATAAGATACCAACGCTGGTCCAAGAGTAATGCAAGCAGAAGGAAAGGACCGGGTTGCTAGCCCTGTCGCCCTATAACCATGCGAAGAAGATCTCTATATGTTCTGACCGCGACGAAATATCCAATCATCAATCTTCATCGTTATCATTATTTACTATGATTTCAAATTAAAATTGAGGCCAAATTATAATTTTTCCGAGTTTTTAACATAAAAATATTCGAAATTTGATATATCAAACGAATTCGGAAAAGGAAATAAATATAATTGTTAAAATATTAATGTATTTATTTATTTAAAGTAAATATCTTCAAGAAAATCAAATATTTTCCGAAATCTCTTTTCAAAATTATTTATTTAATTGAATTAATATATATATATATATATATATATATATATATATATATATATATATATATATATATATATATATATATATATATATATATATATATATATATATATATATATATATATATATATATATATAATTATATATATATATATATATATATATATATACAACTTATTCTTCTAGAAAATCAATTATTTTCTAAAAATTTCTTTCGAAAATATTTATTTAATTGAATTAATTAAATGTATTCCTTTTTTATAATTAAAATTATTAATTAATTGAAATTATATTTAATTTTCATCCTAAGTTTTAAGACTTTCAATTTTTGACTTACATTTCTAATTTTAGTAACCCCATTCGCCCCCGCAAAATTCCCGGCCGGTCGGTCCTAATATATATATATATATATATATATATATATATATATATATATATATATATATATATATATATATATATATATATATATATATATATATATATATATATATATATATATATATATATATACAATTATATATATATATATATATATATATATATATATATATATATATATATATATATATATATATATATAGCCAATATATATATCTATATATATATATATATATATATATATATATATATATATATATATATATATATATATATAAATAATAATATATATATATATATATATATATATATATATATATATATATATATATATATAGCATAATAATATATTTATGTATATACTTTTATATATATATAATATATATATATATATATATATATATATATATATATATGTGTGTGTGTGTGTGTGTGTGTGTGTGTGTGTGTGTGTGTGTGTGTGTGTGTGTGTGTGTATGTGTGTCTTTCTTAGCTATTTTAAAGGTTACCTGATTTTTGTAATTTTAAATGTTACTCCTTTGTCTGCTATTTTAAAGGTTACGTGTTTGTCTGTTAATTTTTGAGGTTACGTCTTTGTCAGCTATTTTAAAGGTTACGTGATTGTCTGCTATTTTAAAGTTACATTTTTGCTTGCTATTACAAAGGTTACGTCTTTATCTCCTATTTTAAAGGTTACACTTTTGACTGCTATTTTAAAGGTTATGTGATTGTCTGCTATTTCAAAGATTACGTCTTTGTCAGCTATTTTAAAGGTTACCTGATTGTGTGTTACTTTAAAGGTTACGTATTTGCCTGTTATTTTAAATTTACCTTGACACTGCTATTTTAAAGGTTATGTCTCTGACGGCTATTTTAAATCTTAAGTCCTTGTCTGCTATTTTAAAGGTTAAGCGATGTTCTGCTATTGTAAAGGTTACGTCTTTGTCTGCTAATTTAAAGACTGCGTGATTATCTGCTATTTTAAAGGTTACGTTTTTGTCTTCTATTTTAAAAGTTACGTGATTTATGTGATTTTAAAGGTTGTTTCTTTGTCTGCTATTTTAAAGATTACATGATTGTCTGTTATTTTCAAGATTACGTCTTTGTCAGCTATTCAAAATGTTGCCTGATTGTGTGATATTTTAAAGGTTACATCTTTGTCTGTTATTTTAAAGGTTACGCGATTGTCTGCTATTTTAAAGGTTACGTCTTTTCTGTTTTATAGATTTCGTCTTTGTCTGTTATTTCAAAGGTTCATTGATTTTCTGTTATTTTAAAGATTACGCCCTTCACTGCCATTTTAAAGGTTACATCTTTGTTAGCTGTTTCAAAGGTCACGCGATTGTCTGCTATTTTAAAGGTTGCGTTTTTGACTGCTTTTTCAAAGGCTACGTCCTTGTCTCCTATTTTAAAAGTTCGTATTTTTCCGCTATTTTACAGATTACGTGACTGCCTGCTTTTTTAAAGGTTATGTCTTTGTCTGCTGTTTAAAGGTAACGTCTCTGTCTGCTATTATAAAGTTTATGTCTTTGTTTGCTATTTTAAAAGTTAAGTGATTTTTTGCTATTGTAAAGTTTACATCTTTGTCTGCTATTTTAAAGGTTAAGTGATTGTCTGCTATTTTAAAGATTACTTCTATGTCTGCTCTTTTAAAGGTTACGTAATTGTATGCTATTTTAAAGGTTTCATGTTTGTTTGTTATTTTAAGGTTACATATTTGTTTTCTATTTTAACAGTTACGTCTTTGTCTGCTATTTTTAAGGATACTTCATCGTCTACTATTTTAAAGATTATGTCTTCTACAGATATTTTAAAGGTTATGTGGTTATCTGTCACTTTAAAGGTTATTTGCCAGCTGTTTTAAAGGTTGCGTCTTTCTCTGGTATCTTAAAGGTTACTTGATTGTCTGCTATTTTAAAGATTACGTCTTTGTTAGATATTTTAAAGATTACGTGATTGTCTGTTATTTTAAATGTTACGTCTTTGATATTTGAATGGTTACGTGACTTTTTGCTATTTTAAAGGTTACGCTTTTTTCTGCTATTTTAAAGGTTATATCTTTGTCAGTTGTTTTAAAGGTTACGTGATTGTCTACTATTTTAAAGGTTAAGTCTTTGTCAGCTATTTTAAAGGTTACGTTATTATCTGTTTTTTTTTAAAGGTTGCGTATTTGATAGCTATTTTAAAGGCTACGCGATTATCTGCTATTTTAAATGTTACCTATTTCTCTGCGCTTTTAAAGGTTACTGATTATCTGCTGTTTTATAGGTTACGTCTTTGTTAGCTATTTTAAAGGCTACTTGATTGTTTGTTATTTTAAAGGTTACGTTTTTGTTAGCTGTTTTAAAGGTTACGTGATTGGCTGATATTTGAAATGTTTCGTAATTGCCCGTTATTTTAAAAGTTACGTGGTTGTGTACTATTCACAAGGTAACTTGATTTTTCTTGATAATTGAAACGTTACGTGGTTTTCTTCTATTTTAAAGGTTGCATTGTTTTAAGCTATTTTATTGTACTTTTTTAACTCATTTATTATTTATTAGCTTATATATTATTTATTAGCTTATATATAAATTATAATTTATTTATTTATTATATTATTATTATTATTATTATTATTATTATTATTACTATTATTATTACTATTATTATTATTTACTTACTTATTTATTTATTATTATTTATCTATTATATTTTATTTAAGTAAAATAAGTCATGTAAGGAAAAAGATATTTTTTCCAATATTTTTTTTCAGTTTTTGTTCTTATTCAGCAATGTTATGCATCGTGAGTAGTATAGGGGGGGAAACTGACGGCCAAACCGACTTCCGGAAGTTGCAACCGGATGTTGCAAATGTTGCAAAGCAACATTTTGCAACATTTGGTTTTTTAAGGTTGACGTGTCAAGTTTAGGGTTTTTAAGGTCGGTGAGACCGAATTTAAGGTCTGGAAAACCGTTTTTGGAGGTTTAGCCTCCCAAAAGGGGGGCGGAGCCCCCCAAGGGGCCTTTTGGTTCCTAGAAGGTTTTAAATGAGCGGTAGATCATTTTTGATGATTCCAATCGATTTATCGTGATCGATTACCCCTATATCAATGTTTAAATCGTCTTTCTACGTGCTCTGGTTGGCATTTAGCACTGAAAAATATAATCGAAAGAAAATAATTACTATAATTAGCATTCGATTAATCGTTGTAGTGATGTAGCCACTTCAGACCCACTTCTTTCGCTAGGAAGGAATAGAGATATAGGTCTGAAACTTGGTATATGATTATTGTGTGTGATAAACTGATCACACACGAAATTTCAAGTCTCTAGGATGTATATAGAGGGGGGTCACCCCCGAGAGCGTATCCGCTACGCCCTCGTTTATACCCTTTTGGCTTTCCAAACCCGAGATTGAGTTAAGCCTAACGAGAGTTAGGCTCGAGCGTGATGACGTAATCTCGTCGGAGACGAGATTACGTCAGCGCGTGGCGCGTGCGCATACACGCCCTGTCTTATTAT
>JABUQX010116253.1:0-10755 GCA_015478945.1 Trachelipus rathkii | reverse complement strand
AATACTCTATAGCTATATACTATAACATACTAATAGTATATATAATATATATTATACTATATATATATTATATATATATAATATATATAATAGATATATCCTCACGTAATTCCTACTATCGTACACCTACTACCTATATATAATGACTACAATAGATATATATAGATTATATATATTAATATATATATATAATATATATATATATACTATATATACTATATACTTATATATACATATATCATTATAGTTATATTATACACATCTATGTACTTATAGTATATATATGTATATGTATATAATATTATAGTATGTAATATATATATATATATATACTTATATATTATATATTATATATCATATATATACTGTATCTATCTTGATCAGTGATATGTATATATATATGTATATTATACAGTATATAATATATTGATACTATAATATTATATATTATATATAGTATATATATAGATATTATATATATACTTACTATTATACTTACATATATAATTACATATATATATATATATTTATAAATATATTAATACCCTCCCTACTCCCGTCTATTATCTCTCCCATTACACTTATAATTATATAATTAGCATATATAATATATTACTATACAAATACTAGACTACATATCAATTCGTATACTACTATATATACGTGGTATACTACTTATACTATAATACAATCATATCTTATCTATAACTACTATACTACGTAAATATATATATACTAGTGTTTGATTGTGAATGAAATTAGGATTCCATAATTTTTGATTCAGTATGCTTATATAAGAATATTCTATTAACCTAAGAATTGTGTCTCCTGTCAGGATATCCGTTCATTGTCATAGTGTGAGAATGATCAGCTGTGACGAGAATTAAAGTTTCTTCTAAATCAACCATGTCCAAAGCTGCCTGAACGGCTTCGTCAAAATCGACGAGATCGTCAAGGGCCAAACGAGGTCTTGTTTCGTGCAACGCGAGATCTATTCTTCCTCCTTCGACCTAAAGAGAGAAAAAAAAATTCAATCTGATTGAATCACAAAGTTTTAACTTTGTTAATAATTCAAAGAAGTCATTAAATTTTACGTGATTTGAAATTAGTTATTTTCTATTTTCTTGCAAATGAATATTGTGGAAAATTTCAATAGTTTACATGAAATTTATAAAAAAAATTAAAGGTAAGTCCTAATTTATAACATTATTAAGTTATAAAAAGTTATTAAAAAGTTAATAAAAGTTATAAAAGTTATCAAATGTTATATAAATATGTTCAAATTCATCTTACTTTAAATTTTAATTTCTCAAACAAACGTTAATTTATTTTTTAAAAAGATTAGAAAAAAAATTATTTTTTATTTAAATGTTTCACTTCCTATATAAATAAAAAAATTAAAATTACCAATAAGAAATATCCTTTTGGTTCTCTCTGCAGCCTTTTAATAGCCAATTCTGTCATTTCCTTGATTGATGGGGACCCTTGAGGACTTGCGTCTCTGTAATATGAGTAATCCATATGACTTCCTTTAAAGAGTCCTAAAAAAGAGAAAGAAGATTAATATATAGCATATTAATTTAAATAATCATACTATCAGTAACCTATGCGAAACTTCTACCTAAAATGTAATCTTCTTTTGTTGGATCGACATCTCTTAATTCTTGGGTATTGGTGATAAAAACGGCAGATTTGCCTGCTTTAGTTTTGTCCGAAATCCATTCATCAGCTAAATTTCTTCCATCTTCTCTCTTGCAGAAAGGCTCAGTGTCACTTGGTAAGGTTGCACCCAAAGGATCTCTCCCTCCAGCCAATAAAACATTAATATTTTTCCCTGGGAGGTCTTCAACCAGCTGTCTAGCTATATCTTTACAACCCTTCTCTTTTGCGTCTTGCGGTAAGCTAGTATCACACTCCCAGTCTCTATGAGGTATATGACCGTAAGTACCAGTAGGTGTAGCGTGAGTTATCCTTGTAGTAGTGACGACACCTAAAAATGGATAAAATAAAAATTTTCATGCTAAAATTACGATCTAATATGATTTGGTGAAAAATTCTCCTTATAGTAAAACCTAAGTTATAGATAATATTTATATACCTGTTCCTTTTCCAACATCTTGAGACCACTTCAATATAGAATCTGGCCTATTTTTGGGATCCAAAGATGCAGTGCAATTATTCACTTTTACATGTGCGTTGACACCGATAGTTTTATAATTTCCTTTTACACCGCATAGGTAAGCAGTTGCTGTTCCTGCACTGTCTGGAACTTGCTTATCAACATTATATGTCTAAAAAGAGAAATATATAATTTAAATAAAAATATTTTAACGATTTTCAGAAGCGTTAAAAGTTAATTAAATAAAAAAAGTTTTTTTTTTTTTTTTAACTTTAGTTTCATGAAAATATGATAAAAATCTTTCTATTCCATTCAAAGAAAAAACTAAGCTCTGAAAAGGCCATGATGCAGGGTAAATCTGATGGTTATTCAACTTTGGCAAAATTTATTTTTGCTTTTTTTAGAATACTTCAATTTTTGTTGTAAATGAAACTATTTAAATAATCATTATTTAATTAAATGTAGATGTGAATATGGAAGGCAAAAGACGTCAGAGATAGGGATATAAATTTGAATGTTCATTTTTATTCGGATGTCGTATATTTGATTTTCTATTTTCATGCGGATGTATATTTCAATGTCTATTTTTATCCAGATGTATATTTGAATGTTTACTTTTATGAAAATCTTCATTTGAATATCTGGGTTTATGAGTGAAAAAAATAATAAATATCATATCCAAAAGGAAAATACATTTCAAATTGTGACATGCTAAATGTTTTATTTAATGATATATGATACAAGACGTAATACAATTCTGTAATATTATGTTTTTCCTGTTTCCTCACATCATTTTTATATTGCTCAAGCTCAGCCAAAAAATAAACCTTTCTGCAAAATACAGTACCTCAAGTTTTTTACCAGACTCTGCCTAATATCATACATCATAATGAAATAACAGTAACAGCTTATTCTTGAACCAATATTGTAGCCAAAATCTTTCAGATCTATAACTTCTGTAGGTTCTAAGCTAATATATATATAAATATATATATCTATATGAATTATAAATATCATACATATATCCTTATAATATATATATACTAGACTAATCATACAATATTCTAATATATATATATATATATATATATATATATATATATATTATACATTACTGTTTTGATAGGAGTTGTCTCTTTCAAAGCTCATTAACATATATTAAATCATCATTGAACTTTAGATCTTTTCAAAAAAGGTACTTTCAGGTATATAATATAGAGAGACAATTTGCCTTTTTTCCTTCACACAGTACTCGTCCTGCTACACCTTAACCTAGATTCATTATTTTCTTTTTGTATCCTTTATTAACAGATAAAAATCATGTAACATTGTAATGCACTTGGAAAGGCAATCAAAGACGCTTTTGCTAGTTGATGGCCTCGACTGGTAGGGCTTGTGCCTTTAAATGACTGCCAGCTTGTTCTGATTCAAATTATTATATTATAATTTGATTCAACAGAAAAGGAAAAGGTTTCGAAGAAGAAAAAGAAGAAAAAGAAGAAAAAAGAAAAAGAAAAAGAAGAAAAAAGAAAAAGAAAAAGAAGAAGAAATAAAAGAAGAAAAAAAGAAGAAAAAAAAGAAGAAGAAAAAGAAAAAAAGAAGAAGAAAAAGAAGAAAAAGAAAAAGAAGAAGAAACAGGAAAAATGAAGAAAAAGGAAGAAGAAGAAAAAGAAGAAAAAGAAGAAAAAGAAGAAAAAGAAAAGAAGAAGAAGGAAGAGAAGAAGAAGAAAGAAGAAGAAGAATAAGAAGTAAGAAGAAGAAGAAGAAGAAGAGAAGAAGAAGAAGAGAGAAGAAGTGAGATAAGAGAGAGAAGAAGAAGAGAAGAAGAGAAGAAGAGAAGAGAAGAAGAGAAGAAGAAGAAGAAGAAGAAGAAGAAGAAGAAGAAGAAGAAGAAGAAGAAGAAGAAGAAGAAGAAGAAGAAGAAGAAGAAGAAGAAGAAGAAGAAAAATTTCTTTATATATTTTTATTACTTTCTGTCCCCTCCTTGAAAAGGGCCCTGCCCGTAAGTAGTGACATTCTATATAAAAATAAAAAAATAAATAAAAAATATTATTAAACCCACATTGTTGAAAGCACCCCTCTTACAACGGATTTTACCTTCTTTCTTAGCCAGAATTCAGCAGTTTGTGGGCTCTTTATTCAAACTTTATTCCGTTCCACGCTAATGTCTCTATATATCCCTAATTCAAAAGCGAAGAAGAATGGTATACGATTGACAGTAATGATGTTCTCTTTTGTCATATTATTAATTTGAACCCTTTGAAAATCTCTATTCAATGACGTCGACTTTTTTGTTTTTTTTACGGATAAATATATCAGCGTTGTTTATATATCTTCTAACTCTACTGACTTTCTTAAATTCTTAGATAAACTAAACCAAAATAGAACACATTCACTTTCCATGCTCCCGTCTTTTTAATCTCCTGAAATAACCATTCTAGACGAATGTAGTTCAAGCATTCTCAGTGGTTCAAGAACTCCTGATAAACTCGCCAACCAATTATTATCTGCAGTGACCTTGAGCAGATGGTGGTGCAGCTTCCTACTTGCATTCATGATCGTATGGAAATGAACCTATTATCGAAGACCCTTTCTCAACTTTCGACCCTTTGCTTATGCTAATATGTTTTCTCACCTTGGCTCTCAGACTATCTTCTCATCTATGCATACTTTTTTATTCCTTCAAATCTTTCGTAGAAACTGACCCTTAATTAGGTTAGCGGGTTGATGAAAATGTAACTCATATATTTTTTAATTAAGATATAACTAATGTAAACAAAACTCTTGTACTTAATTTAAATAATTACCTTTATTAATGAAACGTCAGGAAATTTTTCCCATGCTAAATATTCTTCCAGGCCTGAAAAACCTTTTTTCTTTTGTCCTTTGTAGATCCTTCCAACAGTGCTGACTGTTACTCCCATTCCTTTGAAAGGAAAAAAAACATGATCAAATCACTGATTTTATACATCGTATGCTTAATATCAGGAATATACGCTTCACACTTAATGCTATGAAAGAATCACATATTCCTTAGAAATCACATATCACTTAGAAAACATGCTAAAATTAAGGAATACACCTGCAATACATATTACATATTTTTCATTATCATTAAGCTCCATACTTTGATAAAATTACTATCTCAAGACGAGTATTTGCATTTTATTTTATCAAAGTATGGAGCTTAATGATAATGAAAAATATGTAATATGTATTGCAGGTGTATTCCTTAATTTTAGCATGTTTTCTAAGTGATATGTGATTTCTAAGGAATATGTGATTCTTTCTTAGTATTAAGTGTGAAGCGTATAGTCCTGATATTAAGCATACGATGTATAAAATCAGTGATTTGATCATGTTTTTTTTCCTTTTAAAGGAATGGGAGTAACAGTCAGCACTGTTGGAAGGATCTACAAAGGACAAAAGAAGAAAGGTTTTTCAGGCCTGGAAGAATATTTAGCATGGGAAAAATTTCCTGACGTTTCATTAATAAAGGTAATTATTTAAATTAAGTACAAGAGTTTTGTTTACATTAGTTATATCTTAAAAATATATGAGTTAGAGATTACATTTTCATCAACCCGCTAAACTAAGGCAGGGTTCGTTTCTACGAAAGATTTGAAGGAATAAAAAAGTATGCATAGATGAGAAGATAGTCTGAGAGCCAAGGTGAGAAAACATTTTAACAGCTTAAGCAAAGGGTCGGAAGTTGAGAAAGGGTCTTCGATAATTGGTTCATTTCCATACGATCATGAATGCAAGTAGGAAGCTGCACCACCATCTGCTCAAGGTCACTGTAGATTTTTTTCAGGCGTTCTTGAACCACTGAGAATGCTTGAACCACATTCGTCTAGAATGGTTATTTCAGGAAATTAAAAAGACGAGAGCATGGAAAGTGAATGTGTTCAATTTTGGTTTAGTTTATCTAAGAATTTAAGAAAGTCAGTAGAGTTAGAAGATATATAAACAACGCTGATATATTTATCCGTAAAAAACAAAAAAGTCGACGTCATTGAATAGAGATTTTCAAAGGTTTCAAATTAATAATATGACAAGAGACAACATCATTACTGTCAATCGTATAACATTCTTCTTCGCTTTTAAATTAGGGATATATAGAGACATTAGCGTGGAACGGAATAAAGTTTGAATAAAGAACCCACAAACTGCTGAATTTTGAGAAGGAGGTATAATCCGTTGTAAGAAAGGGGTGCTTCAAAATGTGGGTTAATAATATTTTTTATTTATTTTTTTTATTTTATATAGAATTCACTACTTACGGGCAGGGCCCTTCAGAGGACAGAAGTAAATAAAATGTATAGTATAAGATATTTTTTCTCTTCTTCTCTTCTTCTTCTTTTTCTTCTTCTTCTTCTTCTTCTTCTCTCTTCTTCTCTTCTCTCTTATCTTCTTCTTCTTCTTCTCTTCTTCTCTTCTTCTTCTTCGTCTTTCTCTTCTCTTCTTCTTCTTCTTTCTCTTTTCCTTCTTCTTTTCCTAACTCCTCCTTCTTCTTCTTCTCTTCTTCTTCTTCTTCTTCTCTTCTTCTTCTTCTTCTTCTTCTCTTCTTCTTATTTACTCTTCTTCTACTTCTTCTTTTTTCTTTTTCTTTCTTTTCTCTTTTTCTTTCTTTTTTTTCTTTCTTCTTCCTTTTTCCTTCATTTTCCCCTGTTTCTCTTCTTTTTCTTTTCTTCTTTTTTCTTGACTTCTGTTTTTTTTCATTTTTTCATCTTTTTTTTTCTTTCTTTTTTTTTTTTTTTAAAAAAAATTTCTATTCTTTTCTTTTTCTCTTTTTTTATTTTTTTTTTTTTTATTTTTTTGTTTTTTTTTTTGTTTTTTTTTTCTTATTTATTTTTTTTTTTTTTTTTTTTTTTTTTTTCTTTTTTTATTTTTTTTTTTTTTTTTTTCTTCCTCAATTCTTGTTTCCTTTTTCTTTCTCCTATTTCTTATATTTTTTCTGTTGTTACATTCTTTTTTATTTTTTTTTTTTACGTTTTTCTTTTTATTTTGTTTTTTTCTTCTTTTCTTTTTCTCTTTTTTGCTTCTTTTTTTCTTCTAATCTTCTTTTTCTTCTTCGATCGAACCTTGTTCCTTGAGTTTCTGTTGAATAAATATAATATAGAAATTGTTGAATCAGAAACGAAGCTGGCAGTCATTTAAAGGCACAAGCCCTACCAGTCGAGGCCATCAACTAGCAAAAGCGTCTTTGATTGCCTTTCCAAGTGCATTACAATGTTACATGATTTTTATCTGTTAATAAAGGATACAAAAAGAAAATAATGAATCTAGGTTAAGGTGTAGCAGGACGAGTACTGTGTGAAGGAAAAAAGGCAAATTGTCTCTCCTATATTATATACCTGAAGAGTACCGTTTTTTGAAAAAGATCTAAAAAGTTCAATGATGATTTAATATATGTTATTTTTACTTACGACACCCCCACTATAAAACATAAGTATAATATAGTAAGTTATATTATAATTATATTATAGTAGTATATATATATTATATATTAATATATATAAAGTTATGAATATATAAAGAATTATATATAGTATATACTATATAGATATTATAGTATAATAGTTTAGACCTAAAGTTAAATCCTTGAAAAATTCTGTAAAAATTTTGTGGCTACAATATTAGTTCAAGAATAAGCTGTTACTGTTATTTCATTATGATGTATGATATTAGGCAGAGTCTGGTAAAAAACTTGAGGTACTGTATTTTGCAGAAAGGTTTATTTTTTGGCTGAGCTTGAGCAATATAAAAATGATGTGAGGAAACAGGAAAAACATAATATTACAGAATTGTATTACGTCTTGTATCATATATCATTAAATAAAACATTTAGCATGTCACAATTTGAAATGTATTTTCCTTTTGGATATGATATTTATTATTTTTTTCATTTTTTACGAAGTTGAGTTTCAAAAGAAGAGAGTAAATTGAGTGAAAACTCAAATATACAATGAAATTCAGTAAAAAAAAATATAATATAAAGGAGGATGTTTGAGAAACAAAAAAATAGTTTTCTATATTTGTTTAAATAATGATTATTTAAATAGTTTCATTTACAACAAAAATTGAAGTATTCTAAAAAAAGCAAAAATAAATTTTGCCAAAGTTGAATAACCATCAGATTTACCCTGCATCATGGCCTTTTCAGAGCTTAGTTTTTTCTTTGAATGGAATAGAAAGATTTTTATCATATTTTCATGAAACTAAAGTTAAAAAAAAAAAAAAAACTTTCTTTATTTAATTAACTTTTAACGTTTCTGAAAATCATTAAAATAATTTTATTTAAATTATATTTCTCTTTTTAGACATATAATGTTGATAAGCAAGTTCCAGACAGTGCAGGAACAGCAACTGCTTACCTATGCGGTGTAAAAGGAAATTATAAAACTATCGGTGTCAACGCACATGTAAAAGTGAATAATTGCACTGCATCTTTGGATCCCAAAAATAGGCCAGATTCTATATTAAAATGGTCTCAAGATGTTGGAAAAGGAACAGGTATATAAATATTATCTATAACTTAGGTTTTACCATAAGGAGAATTTTTCACCAAATCATATTAGATCGTAATTTTAGCATGAAAATTTTTATTTTATCCATTTTTAGGTGTCGTTACTACTACAAGGATAACTCACGCTACACCTACTGGTACTTACGGTCATATACCTCATAGAGACTGGGAGTGTGATACTAGCTTACCGCAAGACGCAAAAGAGAAGGGTTGTAAAGATATAGCTAGACAGCTGGTTGAAGACCTCCCAGGGAAAAATATTAATGTTTTATTGGCTGGAGGGAGAGATCCTTTGGGTGCAACCTTACCAAGTGACACTGAGCCTTTCTGCAAGAGAGAAGATGGAAGAAATTTAGCTGATGAATGGATTTCGGACAAAACTAAAGCAGGCAAATCTGCCGTTTTTATCACCAATACCCAAGAATTAAGAGATGTTGATCCAACAAAAGAAGATTACATTTTAGGTAGAAGTTTCGAGTAGGTTACTGATAGTATGATTATTTAAATTAATATACTAAATATTAATCTTTTTTCTCTCTTTTTTAGGACTTTTTAAAGGAAGTCATATGGATTAATTACTCATATTACTAGAGACACAGATCTAATTAGTCCTCAAGTCCCTGCAATCAATGGAAATGATCAGAATTGGGCTATAAAAGTGCTGCAGAGAGAACCAAAAGATATTTTCTTATTGTTAATTTTAATTTTTTTTATATAGGAAGTGAAACATTGTAAATAAAAATAGTTTTTTCCTACATAGGCTTTCTAAAATATAATTAAGCGGTTTGTTTGAGAAATTAATATTCACGTCAGATGAAATTTCACACGTTTGAATATACATTTCCACTTTATAACTTTATTACTTTTTTTAGATAAAAAATTTCTCCCTTAATTAAAATATTTAATAGAACTTTACTTTAATTTTTTTTTAATTAATGTAAAGTTATATCAATTTGCAGCTTACACTCAGCAATTAGAAGAAGTAGTGTTAGAAAACTTGGAATGGTTGAATTGCCTCTTAATGTAATGCATAACAAAGTTAAAACTTTGAGTGATTCCAATAGACATGGAAGAACCCATTTTACTTTTTTTTTCTTGCTCGTTTTAGGTCGATAGGATGGAAGATATAACAAGATGATCTTGCGCTGACCCGAAACAAGGACCTCGTTTGGCCCTTGACAGTATCTCAGTCGCATATTGACGGGAAGCCGATCAGAGGATGATAGCAGGCTTTGGACAGTGTTGATTTAGAATGTACACTTTAATATCTGCGTCACAGCTGATCATGTCGTCACACTATCGACAATGAAGGATTATCTGACAGAGAGAAGCAATATTCTAGGTAATAAATATTCTTGTATTATCATACGGTGATCAAAATAATAATCCCCCCCCCTAAAACATTTTCACGACACAATCAAAACACTTATATATATATATATATAATTATATTATTTATATATATATATATTATAAATATATATATATATATATATTATATATATATTTAAATAATAAAAATTAAAATAAAATTAAAGTAAATAAATATAGTAGATATATATATATATATATATAGAATATATATATATATATAATATATATATAATATATATATAATATATATGGTTATATATATATATATATATATATATATAGTATATATATTATATAAGATTATTAATATGTTCATGTTTTTTTACATATATAGAGTATATCATATAATAAATATAGTATATATATATATAAGTATATACGTATACTACAATCGCTACCGATAATATATAATATAATAGTATCGTAACAATAGTATTATATATATATCATAATATCTATATATATATATATTACATATAGTAATTAATATATATCTATATATAATATATATATATGTATAGCATCATATTATAGTATATATATATATATATACTATATATATAATATATATAACTATATTATAGTATATTTAATATATATATTATATATTATATTATATATTATATATATATATATATATATAATATATATATAATAGGACTAATATATACTATATATATATATAGTATATATAGTATATATGTATATACCTTATTTAATATTATATATATTA
>JABUQX010116252.1:17500-35393 GCA_015478945.1 Trachelipus rathkii | reverse complement strand
GATAAGTGTACGTTCTCTGAGGTTGAGTAAAGACTCTTGAATAATTAATATATAAATCCAATTATATATACTCGTATGAGATATGTACGAATTTAGTTCACAGATCACATTCACAGAACGTGAAAATGTCTTATATCATACACATAACATCACATCCGTAATTGTAATACTAATGCAACTGTATGCATTCAAGTATTACTGAGTTCACTTAATAATGAGAGAAGAGAGAAAACATTTATATACAAGTGTGGCGCGATTAGTAGTTGTACGTAATTCTGGAAATTTTCTATAGAGATATTAGAGTTCAGTCATAAATTATCTAGGTAATTTAAAAGAGTCACTAGAATATGATAGTAAGGGTGCGCATGTAAAACATGGTACAGTTGCTTGGCCCCAGTGTAAGTCTTGAGTCCGCCTCAAGAATCTCATATATAAGGTTAATAAATCCCACCAATATTTCCATATCGTGCCCTCAGTCAACTGGCTTGAGAGCTATGTTAATACTCACTATAACTATTCAATTTATGATGATTTCCTTGATACACCATTCTGACTGTTGTCATGGGGAACTCTCCCCTTGCGACCACTCTAATAGATTATCAATACACGTCATACCACAACTAGTATAAAAAATTCCTACAGCTTTCAAACTGGCTTTTAGTGCCATTGAGAATAAAATTGATAATTGTACTGTATATGATTATCCTTATTGTATGACAAAAAAGATGGTATTTGTGATCGAGAGAAGTTCTCGTGTCATCACTACATTATGTTGTATTACAGACATATTATATTGCGCACTCAGAGCAGGGAGCGTCAAAACTTGCCAAAATTGACCCTTCTATTCTTAATCATATATGGTTTATAAAAGATATATATTATATTCAAATTTATAAAATATCAAACGATAATACGTCGGCTTAGAATGGATTATATGACTCTGACTAGGCTACGTGAATTTAGAGCTGTTGATCTTTTCGAGAGTTTAGTACTCACATTTCAACTAAAAAACTGACACTGAGACACTGAGCATTATTGTTATTACTTTTTCTATTCTGAATTAAGCACATAAGTTTTGATAACCCTATTGATAACTGATTATTATAACTTTTACGCTGGCTAATGGGAATATATCTTCCACGCAAAGAAGCTACTCGCAGCAACTTGCAGCAAAGCTATTCCTATATTCTTATGTCTCAATCTATATCATTAATACACCGCTTGAGATATGTCACTAAATGAATGCACATACAGATGCGCTAACACAGACATGTAGTCCACCGACATTCTTTTAGCACACCAGTTGCACTATAAAAACACAAGAAGACACATAAATACACCGAAAGTAAAATTTGGCAAATAAGACGGAAATTGTTGATCAACAACACTATCTTATTCAACTAGCACTTATAATGTAAAATATTCAGGTTGGTAAAATAAATTATTAAACTTTTAAAAAGGAAGAAGAGGTTGACGGCACCATTCCATTTTTCGATATCTAATTATTGAGATATGTATTAATATCAAAGTAACATAATGCAAATAAATATTACATTGCCCACGATGTATTGTTTCTAATTAATCGTATAAAAAAATCTTATTTTAGGGTCAGTGGATTTAAAATTATATTAGTATAGTACTATCTCACACTATAGATATAAAACTTATATATTAAAATATATTCAATATATACATATATATATAATATAATATGTCTATCTATATACATGATATATATATTATATTATATATATACATTTAGAGTACCATAAGGCTATTACTACAGCTTATAGTTTATAGTCTTCTCTAGAATATATTAATCAGCTATCTCATGCATTAGAAGAATTTAATTTTACTCTTAAATTTTTTTAAAAATATATATTGTTATATTACCAATATATATTATATATATAATATTAAGGTACTTATATATCATATATATATATATCGGTCAGCGCTCCCGAAAGCAACATGCATTTAACAAAAAAACTATAACCAACTACAGGAAAATAAATAAAATTTATTAATCAGGAACATTTTTACCCATTGAAATTAAAAAAAATAAAAAAATAATGCTTTTGAAAAATTAAAAATTGTTAAAAATGTTGGAAAATCTGTATGATAATGAGAAAAAAAAGAAGAACGAAGGACTCCTTCGCTTCGAGTGGAACGCCAAAGTTGCCAAATGTTCGATTTTTTTAAACTAAAAGATATACCAAGGGTAAATCACAAAGATGGACAGAGCGGGGTTTCTTGGCCTACCGGGGGACAACGGAGGGACTTCGTTCCCCTCTGTCCCTCCGACGGCCTCGAACCCCCTAAAATGGAAATAAAAAAGCACCAAAAAGTTTAATCACTCATATGTTCTTTCTCCAGAGCCACTCATATAATTAAGTACACTAAAGGAATTTTTCTCTGCGAAACAGCCTCGGTCGCTATGCACTACACACTGCAGAAATCAGAAACCAGGCTGATAGAAGAGCTGAGGTCACCGTCTGTCACAGACGTATGATGGACGAGCTGTATTACACGCAAAGAATCTAGACCAAAAAACTGATTTATCTTATGAAATATATAACGGAGATTGTTATTAACGAATAAAATTATTTAGCAGAATAATATAAAAAGAAATATTATTCCTTCTTGTTTTAGAATTGGTTCAGATGAAAATTAGTCATGCTAAAATAATATTGGTATTTTCACCTCAAATCCTGTAGCTGCTCCGACTCCAAACCCTTTTAATTTATAGTGTATTTTATAACCAACACCTTGCATGCTATTGGAGCGCTACGCACCACGTATATCATCTATTTCGATTTTATATTGAGATACTAATACCTAATATAAGGACCTATATATAATTATAGTCCCTATATATATATCCTATATATGAGAATATAAGCTCTCGATCCTCATAATTATTTAATAATTATTTATCATTAGTAATATATAAGCTGTATAATTCAGACTATATTCTATATATATTTAAGTGCATGATTACCAGATATATATATATATTATATATATAATATTTATATATCTACGCTTCCATCTATGGTAAAGGCAAAGGCGTTATAGTGCGATTCACACAGATGAGGTAGTATACTTTTCCCTAGTTATAACCTATATAAATAATATAAAATACTACAGGTAGTGAAATTATTCCCTTCTACCTTATAATGATAATACTATATATATATATATATATCATTAAGAGAGAATATCACTATCCTCAACATATTACAAATAATAGACTACAACCATTATTAACTATACAATATAATATTATATTATATATAATATATATAACTATATATATAATATATACCAACAATATAAAAATTCTGAGATGGTTATCATCATTTTAACAACATATAAAATAAACAATACTAAATATATATTATATTATAGAAATTACTTATAATGTATAAAATAATTTTTCATTTTACTTAAAAATTTTTACCTTTCTGTATATTTTGGAAATTCATTGTAACGTAGTCATCACGATCGGGTCGAGATTGTTAAATAACTACTCTTAGCTTACTATTAATATATCTCTAGGAACTAAGTCTAAATACAAGTCACTTATGTACCTATGTTTAATATATATTCACAATAAATATATAAGGTAACTATTGAAAGATATATGTCTTGAGACATTATTGTATACTATGGATGTAGTTTTCGAGAATATTATTTTATATTATATGAACTACATGTTTATAATAATATATATAAAATATATATATAATATGTTATCTTTTTAATTTAACATTTAACTTGAAAAATCTTATATAAATTATATAACTCAATTATATAAATGTACTTGACTAAAGATAAAACATTAAATAGTATCTTATATTTATTGTTAATTGATGTGTAACTTATTATATATATATATGTTTATTATGTTTCCGACGGAGGGCACGTTTTGTTTTGTTTTTCTAATTAAGATCAATTTTTGTAATATTTAAACCTTTGATTTTGATCACAGAGTTATTCTAGTGTATACTGTACTATATATATATATATTATATTATATTTAAATAACTAAATCACTTAAATTTTTATAGAATTTTGTGTACTTAAAATTATTTTTGTATAATTTTATAGTGTTTTCACCTCATGATGGAAATTGCCATTTCCGAAACGTTGTAATTTCGAATAAAGTTTAATATGTGGAAGGCCTAGTATTATGTCCCCATTCATATATATATATATATATATATTATATATATATAATATATATAATATCTATATATATATATATATATATATATATATATTATATATATATATATATATATATATATATATATATATCTATAAATATATAAATATATAATATAATATATATATATATATATATCATAATATTTTATATTATATAATATATATATATATATATATATATAATATATATATATAATATATATATAATATACTATATATATATATATATATATATATATATATATATATATATATTAGATTAGTAAATAAATATAAATGTTTTTTTATATATATTATATTATTGAGTTTCTACTATATAAAAATGTAAAAAATTATTTTATATCACACTAAATTTTATTTTATGATGTATTTTATGTATTATAGTCAATTTATTATATCTATATACATATTTATATATTCACATACACATGTGTGAAAGGGTTATATACTAATAAATAAATAAATTATATTACATTTAAATAAAAATAATAACGTAAATATTAATTTTTTATCTTTATCAAATTTATATGATGAGTAACCTAAAAGCTCACATATAAACGTGTAAAAAACCTGACGTTTATATTAAATGTTTTGGTAGAACGTAAGGTTGGTGTAGCCATGGTTTACTATCTCTGTTCAAAACTATTTGAATAGTACCTATTATATAATTATCAGATATATAGGTGTAATTATATTTATTTTTATTTTACAAAAATACATAATTATATTCTAATAATAAGTGAGTTAGTTCTAACTAAAATATATTTATAATTTTAACTATAACTATAACTTAAAATTGGAGTATATTTTTATAATAGTCTAATAAAAAAAAATATCCTTATGAGAAAATTAAATGAGTTTTAATATAAAATTAGTTTTAATTTATTATAAGAAATATTATCATAAATAAAAAATAAATAATACCTGTCACTTGTGTTCAGTGCTCTAAAAATCTGCTGCGAATAATTTGCGGGAACTGACGAGACGAGGGATTGATATTTTATTGTTTTGTCTGTATTCATTTATACACCCAACCTACCACGGAGTAATAGTCACTATGTTGCCGCTGTGTGCAAGTGGTCGTGAAACTGTAAAAAATAAATAAAAAAATACAGTTCTGATTTGGACAATAATTAAAATAATTAATATACAAAATAATTTATTCAAGAGATATAAGTGAGAAAATGTCATATTTGCGCAAAATAGTAAATCCAGCTAATATAATAGTTCTACCAATGCTCCCACATATATATTGAGACAAACCAGATAATTAAATAACACTGCACTCTATGTCTCAATATCACGAGCTAGGAGGTATATATTAGATAGAAACCAGATTCACTTAAACATCACTGAGATGATTAAAACACAAAGAATCCATTGTCGCAAAAAAAACGTCAAGAAACAACTCAGAAAATCAAGGAGGAGAATCGAACTCCAGAGACGAACAAGTTTTTGAAGTTGAGAGCGCGAAAGGCTTGGTCGAATGTACAACACCGTCACGCGAAGGTATGAAAAGGGTGGCGAGCTGATGCTCTATTCAATGGTCCCCACACGGAAACGTCATCCAGAATCCGACTTCACCGTTTACTCAACTCTCACACCCATGTGTACTCTCATACCTATTACCTAAATGCCTCTCCTCGTACAATATGTCCAAACACCTTTTCATTCTACTAGAGGTCTTTCGAGTAGAGAATATTTAGTCTTCTCAGCTGGAGCCCTTTAGTCACAACTTGATCGTCAAAGTAAACGATTCGAGGAGGAAAAAATAGGTACTGCCTTTAATATTTCTACAAATAACACTATGTTATTAATTCATATGAACACGTGACAATGAGGTTATCTTCTTAATGGCAACGAGACATAACTCATAATTGAGCTATGATCTTACAAGGGACATCGAGTATGCTCTCTCAAATTATATGCATATATACAAGAAGATATTTAACTAAGTGAGGGCCTCAAACTCGGACACTGAGCTAGAGGAGCTCAATTCCTAATTGTCTCAATTACTTATTATCTCTTCACTCTCTCAGTCCTGATGCTAAGCTCTAAGTCAGCGAAGTTCGGTCTCGAAAAGAAGGCGTTTCTTTCACCTCTCTCTCTAATTTTTCCTTTTACTTCTCTCCATTTTTCTTCTTAGAATTTCATCTTCTTAATGTCTGATCTTTTCTTACAGCGTTCCTCTTCAACTCTCTTTCTTATTTGATCCAACATTCTACTCATTATTCTACTCGCAAATCTATAAATTCATAAATTTCACTACAGTGTCTATCTATTTGTCTGCTATTTATTAGGAAAGTTTCGTCTGGGCAAATGATTGATAAAGGTCACTGGCATTGTAATTATTAATTAGCTTATAGTATACGCGTCAAAGTGAATACTAAATTTAGGATAACTGACCCTCTCCAACTAAAAATATTGGACATTTTTACCTAATATTCTTAATTTTTTTAGCTTAATTTTTTTGATCTCAATAATATATATCAATCTCAGTAAGCTTTTCTGAGTTTCTTATTCTGTCGTTTACTCTTATCTTTTCTGAGAGGCTAGTTTTCCTACTAGTATCTTAGTAGAATAATAATGTATTTTGAGTTATTATGTGTATAATATGATTATTGTTATCTTCTGCTATTTTTCTGATGAATATCATAAAATTGAGAGTTACATAAGATTCAGTAGGTTGGTGATTTGTTATGATTGTTTTATTATATATTTAATTTTCCAATAATTATTTTGATAATTATCTTTATTAAGTATTATTTATTGATTTATATGGAGTTTTATGAAACTTCATTCTTATTATCTTATTTAGTCATATATATATATATAAGTGAATATTTAACTGATATTTATCAAATTGCTATGATTAATATAATAATCCATTCACTTTTTAATTATTAACTCGTTTAGTAAAAAATACAATAAGGTAAAATTCATATTTAGTCTTATAATTAAGATCCTAAATTATATATTTCATACATTCTGTAATAAGAGCGCGAGCGATAAGCCATCTATTCACTGTTTTAATCTTTCTCTCATAGTTTTGTTTTTATTTAAGTAATATGAATATTCTTAAATATCCAGTAAATATTTATTTTTGATACTTTATATTATCTATTTTCCTTATTGGGATATAGATAAAACATATAACAAGACACTAAATGTGTGATAAATCTAAATTGATAACATATTTATGAAAATTGAAAATTAATAAAGAATAAAAACCTATATAAAATATATAAAAAAAAGGATATATATTACACACACAGGTGTAAGAAAGAGACAATTATTTGACTTATATCGTGTTAAAGCTTAAAAATCAAAGCACTGGGGTATACAGAAATCCATAGTGGAGTTTGTCTTAGCTCATTATGAATATTTTTCGAGTTGCAACCAATTTGTAGACATTTTTTTTGTCTATTTCGGTCCGTCATTACTCTAGTTTTATTCTTCTAGAGAATATGACAGTGCAATACGTGATAAATTGGTAATGCCAGGAGTAAGATTTGTGATCTAACTCGTTATCCAGATATAAAGTGCTCGAGCGCTATAGTATCAATACTTTGATTATTATTTGAAACTCCCAAATCTATTATTGATATGCAAGCTGCTCTCTCAAGTTTATTCCCAAAAAGTATCTTGTTAACATTTTATTTTTTTGCGCGATTTCAATGAAAGACGAGAAAACATATATAAAAAAAATTATTTTGTGTGACATTTATAGTGCCAAATTGCAAGCATCTATATCAGAATGCATTGCTCGGGTAATTGAAAATATCAAGAGGTGGCCATATTGGCCTCTGTCAGATAAAATAATTTGTTTATAGGGTATGACATGCGATAATACCTTGTATAGCCGCTTTTTTTCTTTATATTTTGTATTAAGTTTTTTTATGAATTGTCTTGCATCAAAGTTTAGTCAATCTGTTAAGATTTATACCGTAAGAAGTCGATGTATTCATTATTTTTGATGATAGAATATATTATAATAGGATTTTTTAGGAAGTGTAGAAAATAAATATGGTTTCGTGCAGTACACATTTCATTTTTTTCTATGATATTAAACAAATTCAGCACTACCTGAGTTAGTTCTTTTGGGTAGCACTAAGAGAATAATGAATAATATGTATTGGTAAACATAAGCTTTTAAAACGAATGTATATATTAACAAGTCTCTCCTCTGAGATTTAGAGAGCTCAACTCGCCTGTTACTCATATGTATGGGCATTTCTTTGGATTCACATTGATATGCTATTAGTTTATATTTTTTTTTATCTAATGCTATGGTAATGAAGAAAAATCAAATTAAGGTTGACTCATTCTTATTATAGTTGTTATTACCTCATATAGTATTTCTATTCTTCGCGCTTCCGGGGTCGAGTAGTAACTCCGCGAGCACCGAAACCGTCATATTATTATTCATTTGATTTTCCATCCTCCATTCCGTTTTACTCCCATCTCTTTTCTCGAGTCGTCAAATGGTAATTGAGAGAGACATCCACAATCATCGGCACTTCTATCTGGCTTTCTTCTTGTGTCAATCGAGCACACTGGAGCATAAGAAATAAGCTTCTTAACACTTGGTTTATTTATGCATATGAACACCACTCTCCTGATATAAGTGAAAAGAAAGTAAAAGTTTCTTTTACTATTTAGAATATTGATTATCAAATTGAACTCTATTTTCTAATTAACGTCTAATATCACTAAAGATGATTTAGAGCTCTTCCTTCTTCTCCAACAATCCCCATTTACTTAAATCACTAAAATAACACATAGAAGTTAATTTTTAATTTCGTTCTAGTTTAAAGGCTTTACATAGTTGAAAACTCAATAGAGTTCGGAATGACTTTTCTGTGTCTTTATCTAGTAAGTGAGTGATGCTAGATAGAATATTAGAGAAGGAGTTTAAGACGCGTGACAACAGATTATGAATCAGTCATAAAACTAAGTGCAGAACATTACTTGTATCACTAACACACTTGAGAGTAATAGGGTGAATGCAAGACACTCTCGTATATTACCTCGTAAAAAATGTAAATTGAAAGAATTAGTAATAGTAAGAAGAAGAGATCTATAATGTTTCCTATTGGTTCATAATATCATTAAATAATTTATCACCCTTTGCTTATATGTATATAAATCATTGGCTTACTCCATACAGTAAGTAATATATCTCTTGTATTTAACCTGCTATATATTATATGAATAATATAAATATTTAATTTATTTGGTATGAGAGTTATTCATTTAAGATATTTTAGTTTGATCAAATTAATGTTGTTGAGAACATCACGTCTTAGGATGTGTTAAACATACGCTGATTTATAAATTTGCAAACAGATATGAATAATATCCAAAAATTTAGTATATCCCATATTTAAAGTCAAAATCTTTTGTTTCAAAAAACAATTTAAGACTATTAACAAATTCAAATTCCCATTCTTTGCTGCCTATTGCCTTCATGAAACCAAACATGAAACAAACTACTATGTTTATAAGTGTGTCGGTAATGTACAATTCACTAGTATAATTCTAATTCTTACACTGATGAAGGTGTGCAGTAAGGATGTATCTAAGGTGACATTGATGAATTAAGTTGGAGTTGAGGACTAGATAAAACATCCTAAGAGTTAATCCTTTAATCATTTATTATATAGGGTAATTTATTAAAGGATCCTTTAATTATTTCTTTTAATACAGTGGCTAATATCCTATATTAATATCCTGTATATTAATATTAATCCTTATGTCTATAATTATGTTCAAGTAGCCATCCCCTTACGTTAGCTATGATATAAGAGGGAGTCAGACCAAACAATACGTGTTACGTTGAGAGACTCGAGTATTCGGCTTCCACAGTTATATTGTTGCACGCGAACGCAACCATATGTCGTCCGTCTATCGGTTTTCTGCTAGTGGTCGTTCCATCTTTAGCACGCGGCGAGCCAATCTTTCGTGCATTGACTACAGCGAGTATGGACCGGAGCCTATAATGCTAGAGAAAAAGTTGTATATTGTTTCTGTTTGATAGTTGTTGGTATCGATATCTCAAGTGATCTTTGGAACAAGTGTAAGGATGGATTGAGTCTTTTTTTATTCAGTGTGTGTCTAGATTATGCCGCTTTGACTACAGGTGGTGGTGCTTGTCGCACGCGCTTAAAGAATCTCTCGTGTAACCATTATCTATTAATCATCGACGTTAACTCCCACTCTTTATTACCGTCGCCCTCTGATATGAGATTAAAGGTTGAGGTGCTGTGTATTCTGCAACATGAGTTTTTCTTGTATGTATATGATAAGTATATAGTTGTTAAATCTCACCAGAACTTAATGATATATTCAACTGAATCGTGCTTCCTTCTTTATATTGATCACTAATACATTAATATAATATATATTATCATATATATGTTCTATGGTATGGTAAATATTTATCTTATATTTACCTATTTCTCACTATCTTTATTATGATGTTATAATAATTATATCCTGCTGATAATTTATTTATTAATCTCGAATAATTTAAATCATATATTAATATATATAAAGACTGCAGTTGTAGTTTGCTATCATTAACTATATTTTAAATTATATTTAAATCTTGATCTTAGATGATAGAGATGAAATATTGGTCATACGAATTCAAAAGTATTCACTCATACCTATTAATATTACTCACAGTAATTACAGAATTTAAAGATCGACATACTTTAAAGCCACGTGTAAGATATTAATGTAGTTAGGTTATAGTATAAATAATATACTGATATAATATTATAAAATATAAAATTATATTTATATATTATAATTATATATTAAAATATATATCTCTTCTTTTTTCACTTCTATCTTACTTCCTTCTTCCCTATTGACTGAGATGTAAAGGTGCGTGACAAGCACAGGTAAAGAGAAAAAGCACAGTAAAGAAAGAATTAATGACAAAAGTTATTTCATTAGTGTATAGCTATAAAAACGTTTGTGTCAATTAATTAGTAAGTAATACTCGTCGCAAATCAGAAAATCCACCTCTAGAGCTTCACGGGACAGCGACGGATTCTCACTATGGTATATCGTCAAAGTTGATAAAGGGTCATCTCCTTGGCCCAGAGTGGGCCACAACCAATACCCATTACAACTTAAAACCTGCCCATTTCTCTCCTATCATACACCCTTATCTTTTTGCCTCTGTCAACTCATCATTTCTCTCTGCAAACATTTCCTTTCTGCTACCTCAAATCCCTTTTTCTTCGGAGTCTCTCCACAGCGCGCGTGTAGTTTCACAACCACAGCTACACCAACATATTACATCCGTAAAACCAACGATCTTATCATTTCATCACTTTTTCACATTGACCATTAATCCTAAAATAAAATTTCAATTTTTATTACGTCTCTCTTTCATAAACTTTCTTCCAGGTCACCTACACAACCTCTCTAATACGTTCATTTTCTTCTTCATATATATGGGATCAATTCTTCTTTACACCAATAGGCTATGGCGGCCCTAAGATGATTTTTCGGGCGAAATCCGATTCTGTATATTCACATTGAACTGGGATACTGTAGTGGCTTTACTTTTAATTATTCGACTAGCGCGTATGGCTCACTACTATAAAAAGGCATACTCACAGGTATAACAACATTATTACCATCAATGGATATTTATCCATTCTAAGTGACTACACCAAGACATTAGATGCCTTTTAGCTACTTATTATCTGCTATACGATTTGATAATTTTGACAACCCAGTGCACCATTATCATGTACCATATCTCATCATCTATACTATCTCACTACCTACATTATCTCGTGTCATCATTAACCGATTCCTAGTCGTCTCACATACCAAACACAAATATCACCTATAATGTTATATTTAACTCAGTACCTCTAACTTGTTCTCACCGCCTCGCTCACATTAATCTACTTATGTATATCACTTGTTATCTACTCTAACCGTGGCTATTCTCATCATCTCCATATGTGGTAAAATATTAATTATTTCCACCAATCAATACGCCCTTATTATTTATCCTATTATTTACTATATACTTCACGATTTATCTATTAAATACATACCCTCCCTGTTACTACTATATATATCATACCTATGAGCCTAACAGTACTTTTGAAAACTTATTCTTATCACAAACTCTATATTCTATCAGATTCCTGCACAAATACTAGCGCATAGAGACCATCATCTCAGCATATATGTATAATGTTATTAGTTGATCAGTAACTACTCCACCTCGATTCTCGCTCATTCCTTATATCACATCAATTCTAACATATTCATTTGCCTGCCACCCACTATACACCTCTGTATTATATTCTATTAATTATGTCAATAACCGCCCCAATAATTAGTTGGATAATACACCTCCGTGAATGGACATAACACACGCCTGCATATCTATTCATCAGCACCTAGCATGATTAATTACATACTAAACCTAATTCTACATATATTAGGTATTAGTACATACACATATTATAATCATTTTTGACTACACGCCTCACTGATTAACCTCATACAATTCTTTAATTGGATTTCTTACCTATCAGGAATAGACTACACCCTAAACACACCTACTACTCTTCATATCTACAACTGAACCTAATCATATTGCCATAGAGCTTTCTCTATATTTAATATA
This sequence comes from Trachelipus rathkii, assembly GCA_015478945.1. Taxonomy (NCBI): domain Eukaryota; kingdom Metazoa; phylum Arthropoda; class Malacostraca; order Isopoda; family Trachelipodidae; genus Trachelipus; species Trachelipus rathkii. The sequence continues at coordinate 22,489 of JABUQX010116252.1, read as the reverse complement.
CTGTACCTATTCATATCACACTAGGTATCACTTAGTTGCAAATCACATATAATTACTCTATAATATCAAATTTATTCTCTTCACTTTATCTATTCATATATCTCAACTAAATTATGCTTTCAATAGTATTAAGATTGTGATTCTACTATACTCAATCATCTACGCACTGTACCCTATTAAATACGCACTGTATTTCTATCTCTCAACCATTCAAGTATCCTTTCGTTCACTTCGACGCACTGCTTTATCGAGTTACATCATGCTACGTATAAGTTAAGATATATTGTTAATACTGTATCGTATACTACAATATTATAAATATACCTGATTTGCTTTAGTGTTGGTTGTACTATTTATTATTTTACCTATTTTATTTTATTTTTATTTTATTTTGTGCAACAACTAAAGCTTCCTTAATATTACTATACAAAGAAGCGTTTTGTTGCAAAACTCTTTCGTCTCTCTATAAACTCTATTGCCGCTGTACAACTAGTTACCTTATATTTTTCTTTCATATATATTAATTGGTTAACACCTTTCTTTACGTGATGCACTATACCTTATTTTTATTTTTACAACTACCGATTAATACCTAAATAGAGCCCTCTCACTCTATACTCTACCAATGCACTCGAGACTCTCACTGATCGACATCAGCTTTATCGTCCCTCCAATACATTATAAACGATGTCTGAAACTGTGAGACACGCGCTCCACATAGTTCCACGTACAAACTGTGAAAAATACGTATAGCTTTGCAGTTTACTATTTCGCTTTGTATCATCAGTCTCCATAGTATGTACTTTTCATTCTGCATACCAGATATATTTCACATCTTATTGTATATCACGGTGACAATGTATTTACACTTAATTCTTACTATATCTGTGTATGTAAAATCATAGAGCTAAATCTATATCACAAATAATGGGCTACAGCCATGTCACTCACTCTTACTTAAGCTGAAAGATCAGCTCTCTGACCAAATTTCACTTGCCCCAGGAACTAAACTATTCCATATCGTAGGATATTTATACTTTCTCGAATCCTAGTGCATATCCCATATAATCACACATCTCAAATATAACACATTCACTATCACTTTGCACGGAAAGAATGCACTATCTACAAGTTGTGTTCAGAGTACGTATGATGGGAGTTTGAGGATATTGCTTTGTGATTTTGGGTAACATAGAAAATGAATACATAATGAAAGTAAATTGGAATAGTGAATCTGAGAAAAATATAAAAATAAAATAATCTGATTTGAAAACGATTATATTAAATAATAAAGTACTAATAATAATTTCGAAGTCCAGTTGCTGATCTTTTCAAAAATTTCAAAGGCTCATAGATAATATATGAATCACATGATAGATTGATTATAAAGAAGAATGATAATACGAGAATTTTTCATTAATTACAGACGGAAAAACATGGGAGGGAAAATAATATCAATGTGAGAGTAGGACCTGATCATGATACTAGGAACTAAGGTTAAAGGATAGTAGTGGTTTGATAAAAAAAAACTGAACCTGGAAAACAAAGAAAGGTTAAGGCAAACAAGCAATTAAGTATATTTGAGAAAAAAGTTGAAGTTATCATCTTTATCTTCTTCAAGACCAGAAGCTCAAACCACTACTGAAGAGAGTAACTCTGACCGAAAAGTAAATCTTAATGCTCTCTCTACTTCAGGATACAAGAGAAAATTGAACTTGAAAACAGTTGAGTTAGCATCTTCATCTTCCTCAAAGAGTGAAAAAAGCTGAAGACAAAGTTTTTCATGAACCATATTCAGTGCCCCTCTATCAGCTGCTTTAGATCGCACCAGAACGACCGATCGTATGACATCATAATATTCTAATATACACCCCTCCCTCATAGCTCACTCACCCCCTCATCCACCTACTACCACCATAATATATATATATCAGAGTACTTTCTTAGAAAATTCATTGAAAAATTTTATTCTATATGTAAAAATCTAATAAATTAAATCTTCAATATATAAAATATAGAGAGAGAAACAAATAGGCATGATTCATAATCTACATATTCTATCTTGAGTAAAGAAAGAAGTTATTATATATATAATATATTATATAATAAAAAGTATAGGGTCCTCTAAACAAACTATGTAGTCTGATCTGTACAATATTCTTCTGAGCCCTTAGAGCGTCTTATGAGCAGTATAATAGTAAACTAAAACTTATATATATCAGGTAGTTACCATAACTTTTATTATGAGAAAGTTACATGCCCTGAGTTCAGGTAAATTCAGAAAATATTACTCACGAAAACTATATTATTATATACTAACATACATCAAGCATAGTGAGGTAAATTCTGAAAAAATCTAATTACGATATACATAGGCATGAGCTTTTATGGAGCACAGAAGAGACGAGAGGAGCATAGAGTAGAAAAGTGGACGAGAGTGCAGATATTGCAGAGTGCCCTGCATCCTTGGTATGGAGAGAGAAAGAGACTTGAAAAGAGCACGAGAAGATTGACTAACTATTCTTTTGTGATAGGAGAGGACAACATGTTGGATATTAATAGAACGAAAGAATACGTTTAATCAGAGGCATGTAAGAAGAAATACGAGATAAATTATTTATTAAGATATACCTAGATTGATAAATATAACGGTTGAAAGATGGACATAAAGAAATTTAAAGGAAAAAACTTTGATTAATAAATGATTTTATTCGTATATTCTATTTTGTAAGAGTGTATAGGTTCTTTCTAGGTTTTAGGACAAACACACACACATGTCGGATGGAATAGTGTTGAGATGTATCTAAAATCGAATATGTTTTTAAACAGTCTAATTAAAAGTTTAATATATTTAACTCTTAAACACATATAATGTAGTTGATAACTTATACTGTATTATAAAAAATAGTTTTAATATCCAATGTATAATATAATGTATTAAATAAAAATTCCAATAAAAGTTTCAAGTCAGAGTAGTAAATTGTTATTTTCTTCCCATTGTAAAAAGAGATACGTGAAGAGCTCACCAGTCGTGTAATACCAATTTGCACTGCTGCTAATCAGCAGTGACTTAACAACTCTAATTCTTTAGCTCAACCGATCGAGACCACCTAGAGAGGTTCACTGATTACCACATTAAGGATATATAGAGATAAGGTCGAGAAGCATGCACAAAATATCAGGATTAACATCGATCAGAACTAGTGTTATTTACTTAAAAAATAGACACAATATTTGTCAGACATTACAGAGGTTATGTTTAGACTCTCGACGCATATCGTTCAGCTTGAGTATATCAAGATACCTTTGAAATAAAATCGGTTTTTTATATTTGTACATATGAAATAGAGAGCACGAGCGCAGACAAATTCATGAATGACGTTATATAGTTTTTGAGGAGATCGGATCACACAAAATATATTATAAAAACGATCAGAGAATATCATACGTGTAGTCTTCCTATTGCGGCCTCGAATATGTATGTATACATTGTCAACGCACTTGTTTTAGGCACGACTTCCTATTACTTCTTGATCCTTGTTGATTAGTTGTCACAGAGGAGTGAGCTGCGAAGCGCCTTCCTACCTATACACTGTAAACAGATTTTAATAAGGAGTATATTTGCTCTAAACGCGCCAGAGTCAAAATCATACAGCGTATTGTTGTGAATGATACAAGAGAGACGTAAAGCAGTGGTAGTCTAATCATATCGCCTACCAGTGCGATAATGCAATGGGTCTAATGGCTAAACCGAATATACATGGAAGTAAACGAGATATGTCTATTATCTTTTTCTGCAATTGCATTATGCGTGAGATCATCGCACGGAAAACTGCGGAGCACCTACTGGAAACAATCACATCATACCTGGGCCCAAACTACGTAGAGTGTGTTTCTGAGAGATAGCCACCTATGAGAGGAGCCCACGATGAGAGAAATCATGATGGATAACGAGAAAGAGAGTAAGATCCCGAGACGGAATAGTAAATTTATCTAAATATAGGATGATCTTAGATCGCTAACTATCACTAATGTTTTATCCTTGTGTATCACGTATACACGATCATTCTATTTGGTACAGTTGTATGTTTAATAACTTTTTAAGAATCTGTAGGGGATAAATTTAAATACATGTTAACAAAAGAGAGAATTATTCCAGACTATAAATTGATATAAAGTTGGTATCACTGGGATTTAAAACTATTTCTATTTTGTAATCCTATATGTATTAATGTGTTGAGAAATGAGTGATTATTTCTCATATTCGGATAATTCATCTTTAAAATTAGTAGGGTTGGATTATACCACATTCAACCTTACCGATTGTAATAGGCATAATTATATGATGTAATTTCCACCATTGCTCATTTCACCCGATAGAGAGAGTCTAGCCTTAGATTAGATAATTGACATAGCTCCGATAGGAAAACTTATATTAAATTATTCAATGTACGGTATTTGCATAATTATAAACATTGATAATAATCATAAACTCTATAATATTCTTAATTAAAAGTACAATTTCTTAATAGATTTATTTTTATGATATTATTATATAGACTTTTATATTTAATATTTAGTGAAGATATATATACAGTATATATTGTGAAGCCGCATAAACAAAAGAATTGATTGACAACTTACTATCAAATTAATATAATAATACTAATACAAAAAACTATCCAATAATTCATTTTAAAAGGATGAACAATTGCTAGATTACATTAACATGGTATAATACATGTTCTTGCCGCGATTTTATTATATGTGAAATTATCATAAATACATCATTTTTGTAGCAGATGTATAATAATCATGAAATTTTTTATATTTTATTGATTAAGTCTTTCATACTAAATTCCAATTTAATTTTAAAATAGTAATATTTGTCATATCACACATCATGTTTTGCTTATATTATTTAAAGATATGTAGTATATTAAAATAGTATTGAGCACGACAATAAGAAAATTGTGGACCAGAATTTAG
>JABUQX010116252.1:0-15000 GCA_015478945.1 Trachelipus rathkii | reverse complement strand
TTTATATGCTGGAGGTATCTAGGTTACAAGAGCAAGAAATAAGAGTCTTGCAAAGTTAGCATGGAAACAATGTTATGACCAAAAGAAAATATATTCTAAAAGAGGCAATTTTTTTTTATCCTCATCAGGAATTAAATTTTTTCTTTCTGGAACCATGAGGCTATCAACATAGGACAGGTTGTAGAACTTTCTCGACACCATCAGAACCTCTTGTTCTAAAGAAGATAGCTGTATTTTGCTCTTTTCGATTGTGTCCGGCTTGAACGAGGTATTTTCTTGTTATAGAAATTTAACATGCTAAATTCATCATATATTCCATACTAATATATATATAACTCATCCCAATTCATATATACTCAAGCATTACATCTATACTAGGCTTTCGTCTGACAGTCAACCTTATACACTTTCTATACTTATATACTACTTATAAATATAATTACTAATTAATTACTTAATAATTCTCATAATATTTATTATATATATATCATATATAAAAAGTATATAAATAGTTAAATATTATTAATAATATAATAATATATCTAATTCATATATAATATACTAAATATATATATATATATATATGAATTATAATTAAGTATATACATATATTTTAATATATATAATATATATATATTCAACTACTAATACACTATATATCACACTATATATACGTATAACTAGATCATCATCTCTAATATTACGCAATCATTTCACATACATAGTAGTAACAACTATAATATACTAAATAATTAATAATATAATATATACTCACATAAATAAGACCTATAAATATGTAATAATTTGTACTACGGTATTTTTGTACTGCTAATAAATAATAATAACTAATTATAAAAAAATACAACGATCTTGTTCAAAAGAGAATAGTAAATAGCATATTCTGACGAAATAAATCAAAGATAAAAGACAACGGCATTTGCACACAGACATAAGTCAGAGAAAACCAAATAGCCCGCAGCTATGAAATATGCACGAGCAAGAGAGATAAAACCCCCAACACACACCGCCAACCACAGCCCAGACAACCGCACGACCGCAACACCCCCCCCCCAACAAAGAACCCGCAAGTAGCCTCAGACGCGATTCTATAAAATAAGATAAAATAAAAAGAAACTCAAAAGACTAAAACAACCATATATCACCAAGAGAGAGAGGAACAGACACACTACCAAAAACACAAGAACAAAAAAAAGAGAGAGCAGAACCGAACACCCAGAGAGAAGAACCAAAAGAGGTAGAAGGATTCTACAACTAGCAACAAAAACATGACTGCATTCTTTAATTTTTTTTATCTCTTATTTTTAAAACAACAAGAACAAAATATTATTATGATACTTCAAACCTACAGTTTACTACATAGTTGCTATTTATATATTTAAACTTACTGGTATTATTCCATATTAATTACTCTTCAATATATATTTTAATTAATATTTCTTGTTAAGGGATAACATTGTTATATTTCAGAAAGGAAAGCATAAGATTTGATAGGAATCGCCTTTGAAGAGGGAAAATCTTTTTTCTATGACTTCAATGATTTTCATTTTGACTGAGCTTAAAAAAATTTCTAATCTCCAAATGTATTTATTATAGGGGACAATCGAAAAATATCTTATTTTTAAAACCACCAGATATTTCAATATTTATTCTGACTGAATTTGAAATCTCTCGGGAGCACGTTATGTCTTCTAGGTCATTTTGGAGTCGGCCCGGGTGCGGGGGGCACCGGTAGCGGGCCCTCCGCCGCCATGAGGCCTAGTTCTATTGTATCCAATTCAACATTCCCACAACAAAATTAATGTTTTCAAAGATAGGTTTTGCAAATAATCTCAATTCATTATTGTATGCAAAAAAAAAAAGTGTATAAAATGTATAAAAAAAAAGAAAACAAGATAGTCTCTCTCTCTCTCTCGTCTCTCTCTGAACTCCCTTCTCTCCTGTCCTACTTCTCGTTATCCTCCTCCTGCTACCTCAAGACTTCGTGCATCTCCCGTCAGATACTCTTACTCTCTCTCTCACTCCTCTCTCCTCTGCTCCCTAGTACTCTCCCTTGCTTCTCATCTCCTCAATCTACCGTCAGTGAGCGTTAATATAGTAGAGACTGCCTACCAATACTGCTAGCAGGTGGACCGACCCTCAAGCCTTCATAAACAGACACAGCACGGGGTTGCTGAGGCCGACACCCCCTCAGCATGATAGCCCTCACAACGTATACGGAACAATATAATACATTAACCGTATAGAGATATACATCAGTAAGTAACCTATACTCTATCTATTATTATACGTATACCCCCTATGTAGTAACCCTATCCCATATCATAAATATACTATGTATACTAATTATAAATAAATTAATATATATCATATATATACAATACATCCTATACTATATTACATATACTATATACATAGCGTATCATATATACTATATACTAATTAATATATATTATATATATATACTCTATTATACTATATATATATTCAATAAAAATTACAGTATCCACCATCTCCAGAGTTTAGATGGGAAAAACTTATAAAGGACCATGTTTATCACTCTCTCTGTGCCGTACTTTTTAATGGATCAATTGAAATTGTTCGGATTTATAGCTACTATATTATATATATATACTATATATGTATATATACGCTATATACTATATATAGTAACCTTACTATCACCGATACGTATATCAACTACTACTACCGGGTAATATCTTTACGCCTATACATATCGATCATACTTATCTTATAATAGCTTATAACTTTCTTAATTTTTTTTTTTTTTTTTTTTTTTTTTTTTACAGAAATAAAGCCATCACTACGGGCAGAGCCCAATCGAAGGAGCCATCATCCCATAACTAAACTTTGCCTGACATTTAACGTATGTACAAGATTCAGGATCTCGAGCCGAAGACCAAGGACTTCGAGGAGAGGCTAGCCCTCAACCACTTCTTCTGCCATCCCCGGGACCCACGTGCGAACCGCAGACATCGCTCGACCCTCTCGCTTGAGTTTGAACCCGCGCAGTCTGCTCTCACATTATTCCGGGCGCTTTCTCACATTATACGCTAATAAATATGCAACAATACATAACAAAATTTAAACTAATGAAACCTCATTAATCATATAATTTTTTCTGATTTGTCCTTTTCTTTCAAATAATCTACATACTAGTTATTTCAGCATCATCATATAGATTTTACTATTTCATCCTCTCGCATTCTCCCACTATATCTTCACCTGATAGTATACTATGCATATATATATATATACTAGTCATTATACCTATATATATATATAGATATCTTAATATACTATATATATTATATATATAGTAATTTTAAAAAATATATTATGAGTTATATACTATTGAGTTTAAACTATATACTTCCCATATATATATTTCTATTTTATATCATATATGAATATACTATATTAATATATATATATATACATTATATAATATATATTATATAATATATATATACGTATATATATATCTATATAATTATACTATATATATCTATATATACGGAGTATAATACTATATACATAATACTACTACTATATTGCTATATATTATCGCCTATCTTGACATAGCTTCATTCCCTATACATACACTGTCTATATATACTACCCCCTTATCATAGCCTTATTATTTAATTAGGTGTTTACGGTGGCTTATGATATATAGTCAACTTATCGTCATTTGAAAAATTCATTGATACTCGATAAGTAGCTAAAGTCTCCTCAGTTCCTGTACCACCTGACCATACTCTCACATAACCTCTAGCTTCTGGTCTAAAACTTGACGAATGACTAAAAACCTAGAATTTTATACAAGAAGTAGGATATAATATTTATTACGCCATCCTTTTTGTGGATTACCTTACTCTATAATTATATACATATACCACACCTTTGTACCAGCAATATCCTACCACTACAACTCCTCATACGTATGATCATACGTCTACCCACGTGGCATGATTTATAAATGCCTCCGTCGCAGCTATTAGATAACTCTCTGCCTTATATAGACTCCCTTATTGTCCATTACTCCCTATTACACTAATATTATCCTAAGTATTCTCATTCACAGCTTAGCTCAACACTATACAGAAATATACTGGTTAGCTCACACCTATATATCTATACTAAGTTATATAAGCATACTTAGACTGGATGATATCGCTTTATGTCGTCTCAATAGGGTAGTTATAAGGCTCAGTAGTGTCTCTCCTCAGATCGCTTAACTAGTATAGTAAGTATATATATTATAGATCATGGATGAAATTCTCCGCTATGAAAAATCGGGAAACCTGTCTCCACACCTGAAAATAGCAATAGTTATACTTGGAAAGAATATTATATATACTATATATTATATATATACTTAATATATTATATACTATATAATATATATATATTATATATATATATATGTTATATATAGATATATATAATATATATACTTATCATATTTATTATTATATATATACGTATATATATATATTATATATATATATATCATGATATATATATAATCTACTCAGTATATACTATATATATATCTACTATACTATATATATATATTATATATATATATATATATATATATATATATTATTATTATATATAATTATATATATTATAAATTATTTAATTATTATATACTACTAAATATATACTATATATAATATATATATATTATATATATTTATTACTATATATATAAGATGACATATCAATACTTATATATATATGGGGCTAGGTCATGGGAAGCATTCGGCATATATATATACTATATATTTAATATACTATATATATAATATACTATTATATTATACTATATATTATATATACCATATATATATATATATATATACTATATAATACTAATATATATACTATATATATAATACTATATATATATATATACTATATATATATAAATAATCTATACAGCTGTTGTTACTATATTATGTATTACTATTACTATACTATAATATATATATACTATAATATTATATATATAAGCTTACTTTACGTTATCTTTAATCTTTCTTCATCTTTTCTTCTATTTTCTTTCTCTGTCGGTAGAATGCACATTTTTTTATTTTTTAAGCAAGCAGTTCAGCATTAGTTAAGACTAAGCTGGAAATAATATGATGCTCTTAAAATTTAGACCAAAATATTGTTACATCAGTTTCCAGATAAGACATATAGGCGTATTTTTTTTGAAACTTATCTTATGTTAATACTTAAAGAATCTTTTTGATTCATTCGAAATAATAATTTAAATTTGAATATTTATTCGAAATTATTTAATATTATATAAAACATAATTTCAAGAGTAAATATATTGTCAAGACCATGTTCTACTCATCGATTTTTCTTTCGAATGAATTAAAAAGTATATTATCCACTACTAAGTAGAGCAGTCCATTTACATTGATAACAAAGTTGTGAGAAGATTAAAAAGCTTTAAAAGGTAGCAAATGTGAGTACATTTAACATACGAATATATGTTTTTTTTATCTAAATAATTTGAAATTTCAAGTAAGTATTTTTAAATATTATATGTTTATTATTAATACAATTTGTATTTTAAAAATAAAAAAATGTGCTTTTCGAATAGGAAGAAGCTAATTTTGATTGATTTATTGTTTAAAAAAGAGAGAAAAGTGAATAGCTAAGTTCAGCGGCGAAGAAAAGGATGCTCTTTAATCTTTAAAATAATCCTCTTTTCATTCCTACTCTTATAATATGAGCTCTGATTACACTCTCTCTCTCTCTCCATCTCTCTCTCTCTCTCTCTTCTTCTCTCTCTCATCTCTCTCTCTCGTCTCTCTCTCTCCTCTCTTCTCTCTTCTCTCTCTCTCACTGAAAACTCCGCAGAACAACCGACCTTAAGAACCATCTTACATCGTATTCAAATTACGTTATTTTTGCATTAATAATTATCAAATACAAATTTTTTGAAAGCTCTTCTACAGAGATTGTCCAAAAAAAAAAAAATTAAATAAATATTGAAACAAGACCACGTGCTGCTCTAAATGAATGCCTGCCATCGCACCGCTCACACCCTTCCTATCGAACTTTTGCTACCACATGACAAAAAAAACATGTTGTGAGGAAACGAAGTTCGTTGAGCCATCTTTTTTGGAAGACTAATACCGATGTTGCAGATTTTTCCTTCTGTAATGATTTTCAAAGCAGATAATAACTCCTTAAATATAGACTGAAACATTCAAAACCTTTAGTACTATGTTTTTCCTCCTAGACATTTAGAAAACGTAAAATTTCAATACACATATTAAATAAAAGAGAAAACCTTTTCATTTGTCTAACAGCAGACCTACACTCAGACGACCCGTCCACAAACTCATACACCATGTGATTTTACTTACTTTTAATTGTCAACAGTATATTTAGTTATTTTAAATCCTTCATATGATTCACTTGGAATTCTAGTGATTAAATTTAAGTTTATTAATTCCATTAGGGGTTCCTCAACGAACCCCATAATAAACTCTAAATTAATTTATGTCTGTAACTCTTACTGCCCGCCCAAGCAGCTCATCTATTACTACGCGCTATTGAGACGCTATATTGTACGACCGACTGCTGTAAATCTAGTGCTCTACGATAATTGGATTGAACGTGCCGTGATAAAACCCTTAGCCCTTAACTTGGGAACACAAGGTCGGTATGCTCCGTCTATCTACCTTTGACTTAAAACGTATATATTACATGTTATGTCCTCGAGAAACTCTCAGTTCTTGTATGACTTGTCGCCTTATTTTATTATGTCATTTAATTCTTCACACACTGTGTACACATATTACAGCTTTATAATTTTTATTAAATTTTCTAAAAAAAAAATTTGAAATTTATTATTGTCTGCAATAATATTTAAACATTTTCGCGAAAGTTTTCAGAAAAATCGCAATTTTCATACCAGGAAAACTTAGCAATTTTAAATACAATCAATAATAATAATAATAAGATTATAATAAATAAATAATACATAATAATAAATAATAAATAAATAATAATCCAATATAATGAAATAATACACATAATACATAATAATATAATAATAATATCAATTCAATATTTCAGTCACTTTTAAAAACCTAGATCTTTCCGCGCCTACTAAACTCGTACCTTCCACGAATGACTCGACACTTGAACGGCCAAGACATCACCCAAATGGATCTACTGGAACGGTTACCTAATTGGCACAACTTACCAGAGAAAAGGTAAAGTTACAAATTAAATTTTTCCATTTTTGTTTCCATGATGATAATCTATATTATAGCATCTAATATTGGCTTATATAATATACTATATAACTAGCTATACTATATATATTATGTATATATATATATCTACCTATATATACTACTATACTACATATAATATAATATAATATATCATAGTATTACTTACTATATATATATCTTATAATATATATATATATTAGTATCGTAAATTATAATATATAATAATACTATTTATACTATATATACTATTAGTTTATAACCTCTACTAACTATTAATATATTATACTATTAAATCCCTCTATATATACTATATACTATTATACGCTAGCTTTATACAATTAATACCCGTATACTGAAAGATTTAAGGACGAAATCCTGAAAAATCACAAGCAATACCCGCCACTGTGACGCTCCACTGAACCCACAGCCCTTCCTTCCCTCCCTCTTAGAAAATGTTACGAGGCCGTCATCCCCTCTGAAACATTGGCGAATAATAACGCCACTTCTTGAGTTACCGTACCGTCGTCGTATATAAGGAGGTTACGTATTCTCTACCCGAGGTGGAGTAGCTTGATCCCCCTAAACCTGGTTATGGAAATTGATCTTAGGAATTGGTAAATGAAGATGATGGATCCTGCTTGCTTATCTGGCAGATTATATATAAATCCTATTCATAATATATAATAATTTTAGCTCCTTATACTACTATATATATATATATAGTCCGTTATAATGGGTAGTTATTATATTATACACGCTTGAAATTTTAATATCATATAATATTTATATTAATTATATATATATATTATTTATATAATATACTTATACTATATATACTAAATATATATATATATATATATATATACCTCATAATTTGATCCTTGCTTTAAATATTATATCTATCCTTATTATACTATAACTCATATATATATACTATATTACTATATATAATATTATATATGGTATTGAGTCACAGGGTTAAGTTTTTCATTGTCATTTCTCGAGTTTATTGTGTCGTATCCCCCTAACTTGGCCTTTAGCCTTAAGAGTACGGTAGGTCGTTGTCACCTCGTCGACCGTAGCAGCCCCACACCTAAAAGTTTTTAGAATTACCAGCTACTATCCTTAAGGTGTCCGCTGACGCAAGACCGTTCGCCTACTTCACCCGTCCCTACCCCACCCACTAGTATTCTGTCAAGCCGCCTACGCCGGCGCACTCGCGGCGGCTACCACAGGTATCACCCGACGCGCCGCTCCACCTATTTTCCCTCCTCTACCCATAACTTGAAGCACCTCACATGGTCCACGGTCCCTCGTCACTCTCGTCCCGTACCTCACGCGCACACTACAGAAGCCGACTACACGCCCTCCCTAACTCCCTCCCACGACCCCCGCCCTGCTACAACAAGCCCAGTGACAGCATGGCTACACGACCGCACGCAATCCCACACACGCTCCCCTTACGTTCTGCTCATCCACCACTTGAACCTCGGACTCTCCAACATACACACGCCCTATCAATCCGATCCTCTACCCAAAGAACTTCCCACACTGCGACATCATCTACCAGACCCTACGTATCGAAGCAAAGCGACGCCAAGTTAAGACCTTCATACTTATGACTGGCCCTTTAGTGTGAGATGCCGAACGTCCGGCTAAAATACACGCACCCCTCATGTTCGCGCCACTCCGCCCTGCACATTGCGCCACGCAGGACAATCATTCCCATCCAACATCCCCGGTCTCCCACCCGTGACACGTCGCTCAGTACTCCAACAGATGACCCTCCACACTCCACATAACTACGGCGACTTCCATCGCCGGCTGCCGCCCCCGCCACGAAGCCCACACCGCTCCCCCCTCATCCCCAGACAGGCACCTTCAACCCGACCTACACACCGCCCCTATACCCAAAGCCCACACCCACCTGGCCCACAGATTGCCCTCTCACTCACCGGACGCCCGGCGCAACCCCGCCCACCTTACTCCTCGCCTGCGACCAGCAATACTTTTTCTGACACGCTGTTTTGTATTGCTCGCTACGTCCATCCTTACGGCGTGTATTAGAAAACGCACTCATACTCTCCTCACCAATAGTCTATTCATTGTATTCAAACCAGCCCCCCACCACTAGACTCCCACTATCATACACTATACTTACTATAATATATATATATCTATAACTACGAAACGAAACAACAGGCTTATATACGACCTACACCACATTATCCATCATCACACCCACACCCCACACACCTATACATCACACCTCCCTCAAGAACATCACCCAACCAACTCCACCCTACCTCACACCTACCCCCACTCCCTCCACGGCACCACCCACCCCCCCCCTCCCCGTCCGCACACCCCCCACTACACGAAAACCAACCACTCCCCCACCAACCCCCCCGCTACAACTCAACACCCCCTCACACCCACTCCGCCCAGTCCACACACCCCCCCCATACCGCTAACCCACATACACACTAGTCACGCGCATACACTATAACTCTGATCGACATTACCCACGCCCATCTCCGAAGAAATCACAGCTTCATACCGAGGCCCATACAATTACTACTCCACACCTTCCCACCACACCCTTTCCCCCACTCACCACACACCCTAATGATACCACTATCCTCACATATCGCCCTTATCAATATGATCCATAACTCAGATACTCCTACCACACCACACCGTCATCTCCATCCAGACATAATACACCTACACCTACCTATCATACCCTCCACCTTATCATCACTACGACACGCACACATATACACACTCAGTGAGGCCACTACAATACCCTACCTACTTCATATAATTATAACTACTGACCTACCCACGATAATTACAACCCAATACCTACTAACTCACACAATACCAAGCTCACATATCGATCCATTACCTTCACCAATACTCCCCCAAAACTGACATCTATACCTTCAACATCAGTACTTCCAACATTTAGATACTTTAATCCAGGTAAACAGGATCCTACGATCCAACCAAAAATACTATTAATACAGACTCAGACTACTCACATCACCACCACACCTTTCAGTCATCTCCACCTACTCATACCCTATCCACGCGATCCTGCCACACTTACCTCCTACACACTAAGCGCACCACCTCATCCACTCCGAAGACATACCGCCTTCATCTAGCTAGCTACTCTGCTATTAATACACTACCCCCTACACCACACAACAACCCTATAACCTATTACCTCACCGGCACACTGCCACCACAATAATTCAACCCACCTCAATATCTATGACGACCACAACATACATCACCTGTCCCACCCAACAATTCTTCCTGCTACTTGATGCCACCCCCCCGATCGGACCGTTATGTACTCTCAACCTAAAGCCCTATGCCACTGTCGCTAACGCCATCAACTCTCATACTCTTTGGCCAT
Organism: Trachelipus rathkii; assembly: GCA_015478945.1. Classification (NCBI taxonomy): domain Eukaryota; kingdom Metazoa; phylum Arthropoda; class Malacostraca; order Isopoda; family Trachelipodidae; genus Trachelipus; species Trachelipus rathkii. The sequence continues at coordinate 4,254 of JABUQX010116252.1, read as the reverse complement.
CCACCTAAGCATCTGTGCGTTCGCACCCTCACACTCAGTAAATGATTTTGTGTCCCTCCACGGGACACCACACCCATACAGACACACGCCTGCACAATGGTCCTCTCTCACCACGTATAGCCTCAGACACGCTGACTTTCCTCGCTTACCCCGTGCCCAGCCTGCCGCGACCCACTGATGTTGGACCATACCCTGTACCTCGTCACCAGTCCTCATTCGGCTCCTTCTCACCCTTCCTCAACAACCTCAACAGTCTTGCTAACCCCTCACTGTCCGTGAAGTACCCCCCCACCGCATGAATTATCTAAAAACACAACACATGACGCATTCAGTGTTTATCATCTCACACGTGATCCTCCATGTTCTTGCCTCGTGAAAGTAACTGACCCATTCATACTCTAAAATGCGCGTCATGATTTTCTCCACATCCTCCTACCACCAGTGCGAGCAACACCCCCACATACCTTGGTGCCCTATGCAAACACATCACACTTACCTCTACACCCACACCTCTCCCCTCCCAACCGGTCGTGTGGAAACACACACATCTAACAATCTTACGACCAGCCCACCCAGAACACCACCACCCCTCTAGTTCTCCACCTGCCCAAGTCATTACCCCCCTCTGTCCACTCTACATCACCCACCCAAAAGCCCACACCCCCGACTCGAAACCTCACTTAACTTTAAAGCACGTTCGCGTACAATCCCCACCTGTCATACTTAACTCGTATCCTCTCCGCCTTCCCAGCCACAATTTCCTTTAAACGTACCCCAATTCCCAGTCACCACTTATACTACAGCTTACTATAAATCAACTATACTATCATACCACGCCATACATATATATCTAAGGCTACAAATAGGATACCCTACTACTATACCTATATCTACACCATACAGTACACCCAACCACCTACTACGCCTAGATACGTCACCAATCCTCTACTACTAACTACCCACAACCGTATACCGCCCATAGACCGTCACCGCCTGAGTCGCCCCCAACCCCAGGGACTCCCGGCGAAACCCAGATAATAGCACCATACCTCTTGATACCTTATACTAATTATTTTTTCTTAAAAAAATATTCATATAAGGTGGTATCGTTTAATACTCTATCATGTTACTACTTGGCCAACGATGATCCCACTCCGTAGCTAAGTTCTAAGGTCCCTAAACTGTACGAGATTTTAAAGTCCTCAGGCCATCATGAGTAAAGTAGTTGGTTAGCGCCGTAAACACATCTTAAACACATGTCTAAAACGCTACACCCGGTATCCGACCTACGTCACGGTATGCCAGGGCCTAGCTTACCTACTACTATCACCCATATATGACGCGATCCTACCTAATATATATATACACCCCTACATACTAATATCTAACTTATAATATACTACCTTTATTAGACCCTCAATACTAGTTCATACACCGCATATCACTATGACTGATCAGCTCCACGCCGTTCGTGCCAGCCCCGCACATCATCCACTCATTAGTCTTTGATATACACAAGCTTCCGACACCTAGCCACATCCACATGCTACCTCGCGACTGGCCTTCACCATCACTCATCCGCCATGGACCCAGTGACCCTCAAGCCCCCCGCAGGACTGCCAAGTCCCACCAGTATCGGCACGATAAGCAATTCATCTAAAGCTAAAATACCTTTACCTATACGTACCTATGAACTATACACTACTATGATCTATTATACCTTTACTACGGGTCTATACTTTCCATATTAATGATAAGAGTAACGGAACTATGATATACTCATACAAGGATTTTGCCGAGCAATAGAATTTTGCGCACCGTATCAAATAATATATGTTATATATACTTCTAATACTTGATCTAAGCTCTCAACTAATGTTAGAAACTGACCTTGGTACAGAACGACTACATAAAGCCAGGCTGATAACACGCGAATTCCACCTGCCCCACCAGTCAACATCCTTATACACACATACACACGACACACAACACACACACACACACAAACCAAACCCTCATTCAGCCGTCTATTTCACTTCACTCACTCATACTTCACACTCACGAATCATTAATATCATAATATATGACTATATACCCTATATATAGACTGTATACACTTTCACTTCACTATAACAGCACGCCTTAACCCGTTAGAAATCAGTTCTAATTTGTACTCTACGTAATTAATTCTACTAGCTATATCAACTACCAGCACTATTACTACTATAGTACTGTACTATATACCCTATATCACATATGTACTATCCTAAATAATCCCTATACTAATATATTATATACTATACCATACTATATGCTATACTATCATATAGTATATATACTATATATCATATATATGGGTAAACCTTAAGTTCCTTTCTGACCTATCGATATTTACGTCCGAATCATTTCAAACTTACATATCGACGGTAAAACCCCATTATGGGAATAAGTGCTATACGATTATTTAACATTTTTTATATTAAATTCCAGCATTCAATTGGCCGAACATTTCAAGAAAATATCTTCTATATAATTTAAAAAGCGCCATTTTTTAAAAATTCTCAAGCGTTGCATGTTGTCATCTGTTCTTATTTTTATGTGCAATCATCGACATTTCAACAGATTTAGTTCGACACTGTGTTACAATGTTTTTACAGTTTTAGGATTCTTGCAAAACTTTTCTACATTTTCTACCAATAGTGCCATCCCCGATTGGTGGTAACTTACTTAATTTAAAGATGAGAACATTTTGAACACCTTCTACCTGTCGCAGTTAAATTATTCATCTAAACTTCCCAAATAATTAGTAATTTATATTACTTAAAACAAAAACTGTAATACTATTAGTTATACCCCTACTTACTACTTATATATACAATATACCTACCATCTACCCATCTATATATCTATATATATCTTATATATATATCATTACCTATATTATTCTAACCTATATAATACTTATATAGTACTTAATAACGTTACTATACCTAGTCTACTTACCTATACTCGACTATACCATATATAGTAACTATCTATAAATATTATATATATACATAATATCTACTAGAGTATATTATTACCTTACTAACTATATATTATGGCCCCCAGCCTCTAGAAGAGCCACAAATCCATACTTACAAACTACGACAGCTACAGGAAAATAAAAATTTTTGAATTCCTTGTAAAATTCTTGGTTAGAACATGTAGTAACAAAAAATATAATAAAATAAACAAAAATTAGGGTATTCCTTATTTTAGGGGGGGGTCGAGCCTGCGAGCCGGCGAGACGACGTCAGCTTTAAGTATGCTATACGGTATATAATATACTTATTTGTAAAGGTATTTACACGGCAAATGTAGGGGCTCGAGCCGACGGTTGAACAGAGGGGGGGAACGTTTTCCATATCCCGTAGGCGAGGGCGCTAGAACCCCCGCGACACCCACAAACCAAAGAGCGGGGGGGGGGTGTCGGACGACCCTCCCTCGGAGGGGGGGAAATTAAGTCCACCCCGTAGGTTCCCCCGGAGGCCGAGACGCACCCGACTCCTGCCAATCGGTTGCGGTTATCCCTGTGGCGGTATTCCTTTAGTTTAAAAAAAATAAAACACAACAAATTCTTACTAAGAAGTCCACGTATTAACCAAGTAACGTATAAAAAGTCCCTAAATAGGCTTTCCACTCATTATACATAAATTATTAAATAAAATTAATTATATATATATATTTTTTTTTTATCACCATTTCCCGCGCTAAAAGCCTCATGCTACCGCGATCCAGCCAATGTATTCCCTTTTTTCCCCGTTAGCCCTGTTGTAGTTTTTGACGAGTATGGATTATGGCTCCTCTACGAGGCCTGAGCTACTCCTCATACCTATACTATAATATATATATAGTTATATCTTAATATTTTATTTCTGCCAATATTAATGAAGTAATTATATATACTATATATATATATATCATACACTACCATGTATATATACTAGTTTACATATAATACTCATATACTTCATCAATACGCTATCCTATATTTACCGTCTATTGACCCATACGTATAGTCATAATACGATACCCTCACATCACCATATATACTTAGCATACTATTAATCACTACATTAAATATATAGTATATCCGATATCCTGAATAGATTATGGTAATCGATACTATTATTTCCCGCAATATATCACGAATCGTCCGTGCCGTTGACTCCCCACCGAAAGGTCAGAAAGAAACCTCTAAGTTCATTATGC
>JABUQX010116250.1:7500-17500 GCA_015478945.1 Trachelipus rathkii | reverse complement strand
ATGAAAGTTTGCGCTTGAATATGCTTTTGGTTTCAAATTCGTATGCAGTTCAATTATAATTAAGAATAGTAAAATTACGAGTTAAACTGAATTAAAAGATGTTATGTGTTTTAAATTGTAAATATTGGAATCATGAAACCGAAACAATTTTGAGGAACTTAAAGAGCTGGAGTTGATATGCTGGAATCATTATTCAAAATCAAGGCTTTTACGTTTTTGACCTCGTACTGTCAAGTCGCTTATTGAACTTGTGCTGTAAAAAAGTTTATTAATTTCTGTCGTTCGAAAGAAGTGGATGCTTTTAAATAGAACTCCCTTCCTAATTTTGTTAAGTGTTAGCTATAAAAAGTGTTAATTCGTATGATCACTAAGGCCTTATAAACCGTGATTAAAATGTAACTTCATCAAGTGCATTGTAACGCTTTTTATTTTTATTTAACTAACGCTTAAACTTCAAGTCAACTTTATCTTCGTAAATTAATAGTCAATCAATGCGTAAAGGAATTATTTACTACCTATACTAAGAGGCCGGTGGTATTAACTCTAATTACACCGGTGTTGAAACAAACAATTTCAAATAAATTGGACTAATTGAATTGGATAAGAAGTTTCAGTTTGTCAACAAGTAAGTTGTTTACGTTCCTTTTACTATAGGTTGATAATTCCATTTATTATATTTATGCATTGAAACACATAACATTTATTAATTCAGTTTAACTGTCGTAATTTTACTATTCTTAATTATAATAACTACGTTGGTATTAAGGTTGTATCTATGAAATTTCTACTCGCATAGATACGATTTTAATAATTTTTGAAATTGTTAGTTAATGTTTGCAATTTTTGAAATTGCTAGTTAATTTTTGAAGTTTTTCAATATTTCATAAGAATCAATTTTTTGTAAATTTGTTCAAATTTGTGTAAACCTTATGAAAGGCAAACTTAAAGTTTTTTCTTGCATCGAGTTTGAGACTAGACAGGCATATTCAAGCGCGATTTATTTCCATATGTTGGGCGTATCAATTATATATAATAATTGATTGAAAGATTTACTAGTAAATTTTTTTGTTTTTTTTTTTTTTTTGATTTTTTTATAAAGGTGTCTTAACATTTTTTTTTAATTTGAAGGCCGTATAAAGTCACGTGTTTATTACAATTTAAGACTTTAAAATAATTTTGACATAGACAGTGCGCATTCGATATTTTTCTTATACATTCGACATTTTGTATGCGCAGTGTTCGTTTTCCGACATGGTCTATGTGCAGTTTTTGTTTTCCGACATAGTCTATGTGCAGTGTTTGTTTTTGGACATAGCCTATGCGCGGTGTTTGTTTTTCGACATAGTCATTGCGCATTCGATAATTTTCTTATACATTCGACATTTTGTATGCGCGGTGACTGTTTTTCATTGCAATCGATGCGCGGTGATTGTTTTTCGACATACTCTATGTGTAGTGTTTATTATTCGACATAGTCTGTGCGCGTAGTGTTTGTTTTTCAACATAGTTTATGTGCAGTCTTTGTTTTTCGACATAGCCTATGCGCGGTGTTTGTTTTTCGACATAGTCATTGCGCATTCGATATTTTTCTTATACATTCGACATTTTGTATGCGCGGTGATTGTTTTTCATTGAATCGATGCGCGGTGATTGTTTTTTGACATAGTCTATGTGCAGTGTTTATTTTTCGACATAGTCTATGCGCAGTGTTTGTTTTTCGACATAGTCTATGTGCAGTGTTTGTTTTTCGACATAGCCTATGCGCGGTGTTTATTTTTCGACATAGTCTATGCCCAGGGTTTATTTTTCGACATAGTCTATGCGCAGTGTTTATTTTTCGACATAGTCTATGCGCAGGGTTTATTTTTCGACATAGTCTATGCGCAGTGTTTGGTTTTCGACATAGCCTATGCGCGGTGATTGTTTTCCGACATAGTCTGTGCGCAGTGTTTGTTTTTCGACATAGTCTATGTGCAGTGTTTGTTTTTGGACATAGCCTATGCGCGGTGTTTGTTTTTCGACATAGTCATTGCGCATTCGATAATTTTCTTATACATTCGACATTTTGTATGCGCGGTGACTGTTTTTCATTGTGCAATCGATGCGCGGTGATTGTTTTTCGACATAAGCTATGTGCAGTGTTATTTTTCGACATAGTCTATGCCCAGGGTTTATTTTTCGACAAAGTCTATGCCCCGCAGTAGTTGTTTTTCGACATAGTCTATGTGCAGTTATTGTTTTTCGACATAGTCTATGGCGGTGATTGTTTTTCAACATAGTCTATGCGCAGTGTTATTTTTTCGACATAATCTATTCCATGTTCGTTGTTCCGACAATAGCCTGATGCGCAGTGTTTATTATTCAGACATAGTCTTGCGCAGTGTTTGGTTTTTGACATAGCCTATGCGCGGTGATTGTTTTTCGACATAGTCTATGCGCGGTGTTTATTTTTCGACATAGTCTATGTGCAGTGTTTGTTTTTCGACATAGCCTATGCGCGGTGTTTATTTTTCGACATAGTCTATGCCCAGGGTTTATTTTTCGACATAGTCTATGCGCAGTAGTTGTTTTTCGACATAGATTTTCGACATAGACATAGTATATGCGCAGTGGTTGTTTTTCGACATAGTCTATGCGCAGTGATTGTTTTTCGATATAGTATATGCTCAGTGGTTATTTTTGACATAGTTACTGCGCACTAGTGTATTATTTCTCATTCGTTCCATTCTTTCTCGATTTGTTCTTTCTACTATCAATATGGACATCATTCAAGACTTAGATCTGAAAGAGGCTGCTGATTTTCAAGACCTAATGCCTACAGATCTTTCAGGAGAGGAAATATCTAGCCTCAAGTCAAGTCTTCTTAAAGACTTGGGTCCTCTTAGGTTAAAAAGGGGACACTTAAGAAGAAAACTTACTCTCTGTTGTAAACACTTTCCTATAGAAGAGGAAGGTGATGAGGACTCTCCCACCTTTTACGATCCAGTTGTTGTAAAAACTGTATTTGAAAAGGTGACAACAGTCATGAGTGAAATTAAAGCTCAAGACACCATCATTGAAAACTTAATATTGGGGGCTGAATATACGAAATTTGACCAAGCCATACTTGACGAAGAACTTACAGCCACTGATACCTACCATATTAAGATGGCTAAAGCGCTTCACTTGTTAAAAGACAAGTATGGTTATAACTCAGATTCAAGAAAGTCGTCTAGTGCCTCTTCAGAGAAGTCAAACTCAAAGGAGAATTGCTGTCATTATCCTTCTAGCTTAAAGATTCCTGCCTTAAAGTGTGGAGATTTCTCGGGAGATAAAGACAAGCATTCTTTCCGCTCTTTTCTCCAATCTTTCAATAACGTATATGGAGAGAGAAGAGACATCTCAAAGGCCATCAAACTTCAATATTTAAAATCACATTTGAAGGGGTATGCTCTGAAGGACATTGAGTTCTTGTCAGGCACTGATGACAATTATGATGTTGCCTTAACCATCTTAAAGGAACATTATCTAGATAAAGCATTCATTATTGACTCTATTTTACATGAGTTAGATTCGGCTCCGCCTCTAGACGGAAGACAGTTGGAACCTGTCCGGTCTTTCATTTTAAAGGTTCGGGCTAACTTGAAGGAACTTAAGGAACTTGGAGTTGACTTTTTTCAAGAGGATTCATCCGGTTGCAAGTTAATAAGTCATATCGTGGTTGATAAGCTTCCTATTTCATTTTTGAGAGAGTTGAAGCTGTCTACGAAGGAACAATATCCTTCCATCAACCTCATATTCAAAGAACACAATCAAATCATTCATAATATGGAAAGATTTCGAACTCCAAAATCTTACACTCAATCTCCCTCTTCTGGTTCTTCTCGTTCTTCTTTTGATTCAAAAAGGAGAAACAGAAATGGGAAAAAGTTTCCTTCTGTACCATCTGAACAGAGTCATACTTTCAATACGTCCAAAGGTGATAGTGTAAATAAAAAGACATCATCTCCATCTTCGTCAAATGTTCAAGCATCGTCTGAAATTAAATGTAAGTTGTGCAGTGGGAAGCATTTCCTTTCAGAATGCACAGTTTATGAATCTCCCAAGGCCAAAAGGGACAGATGTGTCGTGCTTAAGCTGTGCAGCAACTGTTCCAGCTTGAAACATATGGTGGATATGTGTCCAGCAAAAACACTCAACCTTAAGTACCCTTGCTTAAATTGCAAGAGTAGAAAGCATCTTACTGCTCTTTGTCCATCTGAAATTCGTACTCAACATCGGAACAACAATTGAAAAGATGCCGATGAAGAAAGTAATTCTAGTATTAGCAACCACTTGTGTATCAATACCGGACAGTCATCTGCCTCCCAAATCTTACCTACCATCACCATCACAGTAAGACACAAGAATAAGTCTGTGCCTGTTCGTTCATTGATCGACTTAGGTTCACAGAGAACCTATGCTAGTCCAAGATTGCTCAATAAATTCGACATCAACTGTGAGCAATTACCCAAGATTGAAAATCCCATCAAAACCTTCATCGGAGAGCAGGTTCGTTCCTCTTATTTGGCTAGTTTGGACCTCAACTGTTGTTGTGATTCATTTATATCAATTCCTGTTCTTGTAGACCCTTCTTTAGATGTGGGTTTTACTGTTAATGGACTGGCATCTGCTATTTGTAGAATTTCGTCAAAATACAAAGTAGCTGATAACTCATTTGTAGGTCCTTATGGGGACTCTGTGAATAACATCGACCTTTTGCTTGGCACTGACGCTCTTTGTCATATGAGGCACTTCCAAATGGTAGAATGTTTGGAAGGAAGTGCTATTTCAACTTGTTTCGGTTTAGTTCCTTTCGGTCCTGTGGATTCTTTTCTACTTCCACATCAAAAAGACTTTCTGTACAGAAAGCAGTCTGTTAACTCATCACGAGAACATGATGAGGAAGATTCATGACTAACAATGTCTGTCTCTTCAATGCCCTACCAATTTGTCAACGCTCCTCAAACCCTCGTAAACTCAATCCTAGATCCCCATCCTTCCTACCCTGATGTCATCGATCTTTCCTCGAATCAAAAGGATACTGAACTTGGTCTGGAGCATCTGTACAGTCTGGAGTCCATGGGAATTCAGGAAGAAAAAGATTATGGTACTACCGACAAAGAATTTATAACTAAATTCCACAATTCCATTCAATTTATCGATGGAAAGTACCACATCGAAATCCCTTGGATTCAGGATTTGCTGCATCAAGTTCCATCCAACTATAATGTTGCTTTAAGTACACTAAAACGAGTCAAGAATCGTCTCAACAATCAGGGACTCGACAAAGCATACAGTGATGTCTTTAAAGAACAGCTGAAAAACGGCATAATTGAAATCATCAAAGTATCTCCGAAGGACTTCCATAAATATGTATGGGTTCCCCACAGGCCTGTCATAAGAATGGCTGATCAGGTATCAACTAAGATAAGACCTGTATTCAATTGCAGTCTTCGTACAAAAGGAGCTCCTTCCCTTAATCAAGCCTGTTATCCAGGTATAGATTTGTTGGTTCCCCTTCTTCGTCTTCTTTTAGCTTTTAGAACCAATAAATATGTGGTTGTTGCGGACATATCTAAAGCTTTCTTACAAATCTATCTCAAGCAAGAAAGTGACCGTAACAAGTTTTGTTTCTTCTGGGAAGAAGATGGCAGGCTTGTTACTTATCGGTACGCAACCATCATATTCGGACTTGCTGTTTCTCCCTACATTTTGGGAGCTGTTATTAGACACCACATTCAGAATAACTATCCTTATGATTTAGTCTCTCGTCTTCTGATAAATAATCTTTATGTAGATAATTTTATTTACACGCACTCGTCCCCAGAAGTACTGAGAAACATTTACACCACATCAGTTCAAAGAATGAAGGAAGGAGGATTCAACTTGTGTTCTTGGAACACTAACCATTCAGATCTTAAGGCTCAAATAAAACAGGATAACATGTTTTCTTCCCATAACTGCGAAGAGGAAAAAGTTCTAGGTTACCTTTACCATCCTGGTAATGACACCCTGAGACTCGCAGACTTTGAGTTATCATCAGTCAGTTCAAAAAGAGATCTGCTCTCTCAAGTTAATAAAATCTTTGATCCTCTTTCATTGTTTCTTCCTGTCACATTGAGAGGTCGACTTTTGATGAGACGTATATGGGAAAAACAAATGAGTTGGGATGACCCTATCGATCTTGAAATAAAGGAGGATTGGGAAAAATTAAGGGCCGATCTTGACTCTCTTAAGAGTTTATCGTTCAATCGTTTTTGTTTTGATACCTCATCGACTAATGCAACCCTTAACATCTTTTGCGATGCTAGTTCAAAGAGCTATGGATTTGCGGCTTACATCACCTCCCCAGAACAAGGTCCTTCGTTAATGTGGGCCAAATCTAAAGTAGCTCCTCTCAAGGGAAAAACCCTTCCTTGTTTAGAGCTTTTATCAATCTTTCTGGCGCTTAAATGCCTTCCGCAGATCGTGACTAGCCTACAAGAGGTTGAATTTAGTAGGGTCAACGTCTTCTCTGACTCCCAAATCGTTCTTGCATGGGTAGCTGGAGGAGGTAGCAGGACGAAACAAATTTTCGTTCGGAATCGTATACAGGACATTAAGAGTATGGTTTCATCTATGAGAAACGATAATTTAATACCGATCTCATTTAACTACGTCAAAACAGATGAAAACCCTGCAGACCTTATAACTCGTGGTTTGTCCTGTCGCGAATTCATGAAGAAGCTCGAACTATGGAAGAATGGACCAGCTTGGCTTAAACACGACCAAGTGTATTGGCCTAGTTATCAGCAAACAAGGAGTGTACAGGAAGGGCTTTCAACTACCTTCACAGTCATTCAAGCTCCACCTCCTCCTGTTATTGACATGGCCAAGTATTCTTCCCTTTCAACTTTATGCTCTACAAATTCGGCACATCTTCCATCGATCCTATTGAAAATGATAGGAAAGCTCGACTTTTCTTGCTCAAGATTATGCAACAAGAAAGTTTTCCTGTCGAACTTCGTTTTTTGAGAGAGATTCAATCGGGATCAACTTCTTCAAAACCACCTGATTTAGTTTCTCGCCTGAACTTCTTTTTGGACGATTTGGGTCTTATAAGAAGTAAAGGACGGTTGTCTCGCACTAACTACTATAGTTTCGAGATAGTCAATCCAGTAGTCCTTGGCAAGTCCCATCATCTTACCACCCTGATTGTCAGAGATGCACATGTTTCTTGTAAACATCTTGGCATTCAAGCTACTTTGACCTTCATTCGTTTAAAGGGCTACTGGATAACTTCAGCTCGTCATACAATAAGAAGAGTTTTATCGGAATGTGTGACTTGTACAAAGTTCAACAGCTTTTCTTATTCTTATCCGAAATTTACTAATTTCACAAAAGCGCAAGTCAATTTCTATCGTCCTTTCTCAAATGTTGGAGTGGATTTTACTAAACATTTTTTCATTAAAATTAAAGGGTCCACCCAACCTCAAAAAATGTATATTCTTCTTTACACCTGCCTCAATATTCGTTGTGTTTATTTGGATCTTATCCCAGATATGTCTGCTAGGGCATTCGTTCAATCGTTCCAACGCTTTGTGGCTAGGTTTGGAGTCCCTGAATTTTTATATAGCGACAATGCCCGATCTTTTAATAAAGGTGCGGATGCTCTCGAGCAGTTTGTTGTATCAGAGGTGGGTTCCGAATTTTTGCGTAAAAATCACATTAAACATATCCGCATTCCCCTATACAGCCCTTGGATGGGAAGTATGTGGGAAAGGTCAATTCGGACTGTTAAAAATTGTCTCTATAAGACTGTTGGACGTAAAAATTTGGAATATTTCGATTTCACAACAGCATTGGCAGACATTGCTAATGCTATCAATTCGAGGCCATTAACATATACTTCTTCGGATAATGATATAGTGCCTCTCACTCCTAACTGTTTTTTAAAACCGTTAGCTAATTCAAGTATCGTATTAAATGAGCCCATTCCTACCGATTCCCCTTCAAGAGAAGAACTAATCCAATCCCTTAAACGATCTACTGAAATATTCGAAGACTTCCGGACTCGGTGGTATAATGAGTATTTATTAAGTTTGAGAGAGATAGGAAAAGACCTCTATCAAGTCTCATGGAAAAATAGGGTGAAAGTAGGAGACATCGTACTTATTAAAAGTCCGGTCAAAGAGCGACCTTATTGGCAAATGGGCATTATTCAACTGCTTATTTATGGAGATGATAATAAGGTTCGCTCAGTCCAGGTTCGAACTCCTGGAGGTCAAATGAATGTTTACCCCATAAAGCATTTATTCCCTTTAGAGCTATCATTAACACACAGTGGAAATCAAGTCAAATCTCAAGGAAATAGTTCTGCTTCAAATTCAATGGTTCCATTACTACCATCATCTCAGCAAGTAACAATTCCTGCCCCTACCACAATTAATGATACTCCCGCGGTTGCAAATTCATTGCGTCCCAGAAGGAAAGCAGCTATAGTAGCACGTTCGAAATTTTTGAATATCGGTAATGAATCGGAATCGGAATCGGAATCATCCGAGAGTTCTGATTAATCAAATTCTTTTGTTTTTTTTTTTTGTTTTTTTTTAAATGACACGAATTCGTCGAAATCCGTGCCATCGCCCCCGCCCAGTGTATTAAAATTGGAATGCGAATCAAGAGCTTAAAATATTTCGTAATGAAAGTTTGCGTTTCAATATGCTTTTGGTCTCAAATTCGTATGCATTTCAATTATTAACTCTTTGCCAAATCTGTATTTATCCTTAAAAGATGTTATGTGTTTTAAATTGTAAATATTGGAATCATGAAACCGAAACAATTTTGAGGAACTTAAAGAGCTGGAGTTGATATGCTGGAATCATTATTCAAAATCAAGGCTTTTACGTTTTTGACCTCGTACTGTCAAGTCGCTTATTGAACTTGTGCTGTAAAAAAGTTTATTAATTTCTGTCGTTCGAAAGAAGTGGATGCTTTTAAATAGAACTCCCTTCCTAATTTTGTTAAGTGTTAGCTATAAAAAGTGTTAATTCGTATGATCACTAAGGCCTTATAAACCGTAATTAAAATGTAACTTCATCAAGTGCATTGTAACGCTTTTTATTTTTATTTAACTAGCGCTTAAACTTCAAGTCAACTTTATCTTCGTAAATTAATAGTCAATCAATGCGTAAAGGAATTATTTACTACGTATACTAAGAGGCCGGTGGTATTAACTCTAATTACACCGGTGTTGAAACAAACAATTTCAAATAAATTGGACTAATTGAATTGGATAAGAATTTCCAGTTTGTCAACAAGTAAGTTGTTTACGTTCCGTTTACTATAGGTTGATAATTCCATTTATTATATTTATGCATTAAAACACATAACATTTATCAATTCAAGGTTTAACTGTCGTAAATTTACTATTCTTAAAAACTATTCTACGTTGGTATTAAGGTTGTATCTATAAATATTTTACTCTGTCGTTTTTTTTTTTGGGGGGGGGGAGAGGGGAAAATTTTTTTTCGGGGCTTTCACAAAAATGGCAATAAAATCTTTAATATTCAAGATATTTCAATGCTGTTTTCACTAAAATACTCCTATTTTGTGTAGTAATAAATTTCATTTAGACACTTTATTTCAAATTTTATTTTCTAAAAGTTTTTTTGGACAATCTCTGAAAAGTACTTTCAAAATTTTTGAAATAAAAACAATCAATCACGTGTGACACCACCTTACATCATACAAAAGCATTTAAAATAAACGTTATTCTGTTAAGGATTGTAAATGCAGAGTTGTTACCAAATTTTAAGAAAAAAAAACTGTTCGTTTTTTTTAATGAATTTTTTTGTGATCTAATGTAAGAAAAAAATGAAGTGCTAGAAAAACGCAAATAAACATTTGAAAATATTATTTCTTTTTTCAGACAGAAAAAAAATATATATATATATATATATATATATATATATATATATATATATATATATATATATAT
>JABUQX010116250.1:0-2500 GCA_015478945.1 Trachelipus rathkii | reverse complement strand
TATGGCTCGGAATACGAACTTCGGCTCCGGATCGACTAATGTTTCTATGACTAATTTGAACACTTTTGTTCAGCCAGTCTCTGAAATAATTTTTCACATCGAAGAAAAATATTTTCTGAAGAAAATTCATAACCCAGGATCCGGAACCGAATCCGGAAATCCGGCTCCGATTCAGCTTCGGCTCCGGATGCTCGACTAGGTTTTCTGCACTTATTTGAAAATTGTTCGGCACGTTTTCTGACAATAAATTTTCACCAAAAATATATTTCCCGAAAAAGAAATTCATACCCAGGAATCCGGCTCCAGGATACGCTACGGATACGCTTCGGCTTGCGGCTCCGGAATCCGACTAATATGTTTCTACACTATGTGAACCATTGCTCACGCAGTCTTCTTGAATAAATTTTTTCACCTAAAAAATATCTTTCCTCAAGAAAAATTCATTACCAGGGATCCGGATCCGGAATCCGGCTCCGACTTTCAGCTTCAGTTCCGGATCCGACTAAGGTTCTGCACTATTTGAAAATTGTTCGGCACGTCTTCTGACAATATATTTACCAAAAATATATTTCCCGAAAAAATTCATACCCAGGATAAGGCTCCGGATCCGGCTCCGGATATGGCTCCGGACTCCGACTAATGTCCTCTAGACTCTTTGAACAATTGTTTTCAGACAGTCTTTTGAATATATTTTTCACCTCAACAAAATATTTTCTGAAAGATAAATTCATACCCAGGATCCGGATCCGGATCCGGGTCCTGGGTATGAATTTAGCTTCGGTTCCGGATCCCACTAAGGTTTCTGCACTATGTGAAAATTGTTCGGCACGTCTTTAGAAAGTTTTCTCACTCAAAAAAAATAATTCCCGAAAAAAATTCCATACCAGATCCGGCTCCGGATACGACTTTGGCTTCGGCTCCGGACCGACTAATGTTTCTACACTATTTGAACTTTGCTCAGCTCTTGAAAATATTTTTTCACCTAAAAATATTTCTTGGAAGAAAATTCATACCTAGGATCCGGATCCGGATCGGATCCGAATCCGGCTCTGACTTCGACTTCGGCTCCGGATCCGGCTAAGGTTTCTGCACCATTTGAAAATTGTTCGGCACGTCTCCTGACAATAAATTTTTTCACCAAAAATATTTTCCCGAAAAAAATCATACCAAGGATCCGGCTCCGGCTCCGGCTCCGGCTCCGGATCTGATTATGAACTTCGGTTTCGCTCCGGATCCGACTAGGGTTTCTGCACTATTTGATAACTGTTCAGCACGTCTTCTGGCAATAATTTCACCTAAAAATATTTTTTGAAAAAGATTCTCCTCCGGCTCCGGCTCGGCTCCGGCTCCGACACCGCTCTGGGCTTGACCCGCATCCGGAATCCCGGCTCCCGCGATTCGATAAGGATTCTGCACTGATTTTCAATTGTTTAGTTACCGTTTTCTGACAGTAAATTTCTTAATCCAAAAAATTATTTCTTGAAAAACAATTATGACCCCAGGACTGGCCCAGCACCAGCACCAGGCTCCGGCTCCGGATTCCGGTTTCCGGCCTTCCGGCTCCGGCTTTCGATTCATTTATTTGAACTGAGTAAAATCCGAAAGAATGGGTGGAAGGTTGACGAATATCGAAAAAATAGATTTCTCTATAATTATAAAT
Source organism: Trachelipus rathkii (assembly GCA_015478945.1). Classification (NCBI taxonomy): domain Eukaryota; kingdom Metazoa; phylum Arthropoda; class Malacostraca; order Isopoda; family Trachelipodidae; genus Trachelipus; species Trachelipus rathkii. The sequence continues at coordinate 840 of JABUQX010116250.1, read as the reverse complement.
AAAACCTTTTTTAACCCTCTAGCCAACTGGAGATTCAATTTTGACTGGTGATTGAAGATTTTTTAGTTCGACATCACCTCTCTAATAAATTTCTTGAATCTAAAAACCATTTGAAATTTTAAAAAAATAATACACCAGTGATGTTCAGGAGGAATTTTCCTAATATTAGATAATAAAAAAAAAGTGAAAATTTTGATTTTGACTTCAAAAACGGTAGAGGGTGCCGAGGATAAAGTCTCCCCTAAAACACAACATTTATTAATTCAGTTTAACTGTCGTAATTTTACTATTCTTAATTATAATAACTACGTTGGTATTAAGGTTGTATCTATGAAATTTCTACTCCCATATATACGATTTTAATAATATATATATATATATAATATATATTAAAATTATATATATATATATAATATATATATATATATATATAATATATATATATATATATATATATTATATATATATATATATATATATATATATATACTATATTTATTATATATATATATAATATATATATATATATATATATATATATAATTATATATATATATAATATATATATATATATATATATATATATATAATATTATAATATATATATATATATATATAATATATTATATATCTATAATATATATTATATTATATTATTATATATATATATCATATATATAATATATATATAATATATATATATATATATATATAAATATATAATATTATATATATAGTATATAATATTAATATATAATATATTATTATATATATATATATATATATATAATATCTTGTAAAACGTATTTATCAATTAATTTTAAATAATAAACATAATTA
>JABUQX010116249.1:2500-12500 GCA_015478945.1 Trachelipus rathkii | reverse complement strand
TATACCTAACATTGTGAACGGAAATCTCCCTCAGAAAGTGATAATAGGTATTGTAGAACATGAAGCGTACTCCGGTCATTATAAAAAGTCACCCTATAAGTTCACTCACTTTGGACTTAGAGGACTCAGTTTGCATGTGAATGGACAGCCCTACGGGCGCGACTATGAAATGCTATACAATGATTCCCAATCTCTATGCTCACGACCTTTTTACGATTTAATAGCCAATACTGTCTCGTGTAACGATAGTGGAACTGGAATAGATCTTGAAGAATACGCTAAGAGTAGTAATTTATACGCTTACGATCTTACAGCAGATCTTTCAGCTTGTAATGCTAGTCATTTAAACGTATTAAGAAAGGCGAACATTAGAGAATACAGTCTTTCTTCGGTGGAAGTCTAAAGCACCATCACTGTATGTATATCTGGAGGCATCCTCAGCTCATCGAAATTGATAGAGTACGGAATGTGCTTTTGAATTATTAAAGAAATGAATTGAGAAGAATAAAAACTTGTATTTAAAGAACGAGCCACGACTTTATAGGCAGTCTTCGCATTAATGAGTTGGGATCTAGATGAAATAGGCAAGGATTCAAGGATTCATATTAAAATACATCAATAGTATATTACAAAGAGGGACATGTGATTTCAGTCTATCGTGACGAAAAATGGAGCTGTCTACCTGATTGATTCTTTTTAGATTTAAATTTATATTGGTAATCATATATCGTCGCATTTTTAAAAATATAATGTGTAATTATATTAAAAACATGTCGCGCCCTGTTCAACCTCCCTACTCTAATTTATGTGGGATTTACTGTATTTATTGTTCATTAAAAGTGTTTTTTAACAGTGTAGGTTTTTAATGAACTTGTAAATATATTTGATGTTAAAATTTTATATGTCAATGACTATATAGTTTCGTCAAATGCAATGAAGACCTAGATGTGCTGTTTTTATTACCCACGAAAACTTATTCCATATATATATATATATTATAATATATATATTAATATTATATTTATATATATATATATATATATTATATATTATATATAATTTATAATATATATATATATATATATATAATATATATATATATATATATATTATATATATATTAAATATATATATAACTATATATATCTGAAAGAAATTATATTACATGTCTGCACTATTAATATATATCTATATAATATATAATATATTATATATATTATACTAATATATATATATATTTTATATTTATATATAATATATATTATATATATTAATATATATATATATATATATATTATATATTACTTACAAGTATTAATCAAACACTTTGTTTTTAGCACGTCTTTAACATAATCACTGTTGGTTCTGAATAATAGTAAAATAATAAATAAATAAATAATATATATGTATAAATTCGCCTTAATGAACATTAAATAACCGCTTAAGCTGATAAGATAACTGGTCTCAAGCTCGAAATCTGGAGAATTATATCAACACAAACGTATAAACACTATAACTCTTCAGCATTTTTCCTGATCTCCTTCTTCTTCTTTCTCTCCTCTTTCTCTCCAACTTGTTTTCTTTTTCATCTTTTTTTCTCATTTCCTATGTATTTAGATTGTGGTAAAACTGAAATGTCAACTATATATATATATTATATTATATATATATATTATATATATATATATATACTATATATTAATATATATAATATAATATATATTATTATATATAATATATATATATATATTATATATTGAAACTTCATCTCTGGCTTTCTTTGTATTTATTTTTCTTTGTATTTTCTTAGATATTATTCTATTTCCCCTAAAACAATTTCGTGATGAAGCTAAAGCCAACTTATATTAAACTAAACTCCAATGAATTCTAAAATGATATTTTAATAAAATAATGAAACTAAATAATTTCAATAATAAATATAAATAAATAAATTAATAATATAATAATAATAAAATAATTAATAATTTAGTATAATATAATAATAAATAAAATAATAATAATTAATATATAATAATAATAATATAATAAATAATAAACTATTGGCCATATTTCAAAAATTTGTTCAGGAATGCAGGTTAAATATTTCCGAGCCAACAAAAACAAAAAAAAAAAAAAAAAAAAAACAAAAAAAAACGCACGACTGTTTTATAATAAAAATAAAAACTGACAGATGACAGACTGGTTCTAATAAAAGCACAAATACTTAAAATATATTAGATCTAAAAACATCTTATTATTATATATTATTATTATTATTTATTATTAATTATTATTTATTATTATTATTATATATATATACCTATATATATAATATATATAGATATAATAATATTTATATATATATATATATAAATAAATATATATGTACTATATATATATATATATATCATATTATATATATATATTATAATAGTATATATAGTATATATAATATTTATATATATATATTAATATTTATAATATTATTATATTATTTGATTATTTTTATAGAAACATTGAAATTTTCCGTCTGAAAAGATTTCGCAAATCAGAATAAGATAGGATATTATTCATATTATTTATATTATTAGTCGAAATTTCCATCAATGAAAAACTGCCCGACTAAAATTCATTTTATCTCACTGAGGCTATAGCACGTGCGATACGACGGTGAAGTCTATAACTCAGCGATCGAGGATTGATATCTCGGTGGGCGAGAGAGCACTGGAAATCGCTAATTCGAGATATGATAATTTTTAAAATGTTCGAGCGACGTCCACACAGCGGGTGAGCGACCAGTCACACAGACACACCCCGATGTTATGACGTCACACGTCACGGAAGTACTTCGAGCTAAGGGCCAAAAAAACCGCGGAGCCTCTCGACGCGGGGTGGATGAGCCAGGCAACGACGGAGCGCGGTCCCCGCAAAGGGGACACGGAAAAAATGCGCCGGAACCGGACATATAAGTCGGACGTATTAAGTCACTTTCCAGTGATACTATAAATGCAATTTCCAAGTGTACATTTACGGACGCAAGGGGGTGGGAGTGTTTAGATAGTCATAATGAAAGCCAGTAACGTTAGCTCTATGAAAGTAAGTAACAGCTATGTAAGTAAGTAAGCAAATGCGCGGTACGCGCGCACAATGGGTAAGCTTAGTACGGGTGTTGTGTTTGTGTGCTGTATGTTGTCGTTGTGTGTGGTGTGGTTGGGATGTCGCTGCACGCAACCTACATGGAACATATAGCTTCCGGGGCAGCGACCCCAAGACGGCTATAACGGGGTACATTGAAATGCTACACCAAAAGATAGCCCACCTTGGGGGGAGGAGAAACACGAAAAACGCCATCGTCTTCTCGGGATACAAGGGGCGGCGCAGACCCCCAATTTGGATTGGGATATGTTGATGGTACTTTATATTATATATATTATATATATTATATATAGAATATATATGTATATATATATATATATATATATAATATATTATATATATATAATATATATTAATATAATATATATATATATATCGTATATTATTATATACTATATATATATATATTAATATATATAAATTAATTAATATAAATATAATTTTTAATTATTATTTTATTTATATTTGTTTATATTTTATATTATATTTTTATATTTAATATTGTATATTTATTATTAATTACTTGTTTATTATTTATATTTGCTTTATTTTCTATACCTATATATATTAATATATATATATATATATATATATGCTGGTTTTGACATATATATTATATATACATATAATATATATATATATATATATAATATATATAATATTATATATATTATTTGTTTATATTATATTTGTTTGTTTTGTCTATGTTTGTTTATATTTGTCTATATTTATGTTTATATTTGTTTATATCTAATGGATATTTTTTATTTTTATTCATATTTTATGTAAATATTATTATTTTATATTTATATTTATTTTTCTTATATTTATGTAAACAACTTGTATTTTGATGAAATTTGTAATCTACAATTTTCTCGCTTTAACCGCCAATCAATATTTTTGCTTCGTTAGGTTACTTTCTTGATTCCATTTTTTGCTTATTTATGACATTTATTTTTTAGCTGGCGTCTGAAGAAGACACGAGGGAGTGTCGAAACGTTACGCCTCCCCCCCCCTCCTCTTTAATATCTCACGATTTAAGTAGTAATTTTTCTCCTTTTTCTTTTTACCCTTCTTCGTTATATTTAGTGGTTTTTTTACTTTAATTTGTTTTCGAGTACGTGAAGGTGGGTAGTGATTTCGAGGGCAAGTGTAGTTTATATATATTATTATTATATTTATTATTATATATATATATATATATATATATAATATATATATAATATAGTATTATATATATATTATATATATTATAATATAATTATATATATTATATATTATAGAGGTAAGGTGAGCGCTAATCGCAGGAGATGAAATTGCTTCCATTTGATTTGGTACTGATAGCGGTCTCCATGACATTCCAGTGCCTAATGGTTCCCCTTTCTCTTCTGCATTCATATCCACACTCATCCTCAGCAAATACACTTTCAGACACAACCTGTTTATCCACTATCCATATTAACATACTTATATCAGTTATCCATATCCTCTTCTAGGACAACATCTTACAGACATCCCTATTACTCATATCCCTATGTGTGTGGAAGAGAAGGAATGCCCACATCGTATATTCTGCGTGTCGTAAGAGGCGAGCTAAAGGGACGGTGGTAGTTGAGTTGGCTGCCCACTACCACTTATCTTTTGCCTAGAATGCTAATGCATGGCCTCGAAGAGGTTCGTGATCACCGTAAGCGAACCTCTCATTCTTTCGGCAAAAATGTATGAATCGTAATGGGTACATAAGGAGGAATTAATGTTGAAGAGAAGAGGAGAGATGTGATGGATGTATTTAAGAAAGGGCAAAATTGATTTGCTCGCTGGACTGAAACAAGATGAAAGGAAACGATGGAAATGGAGTGGTAGATGTAGTGTGAAATGTGTATGTGGTGTTGTGGAAAGGATGAGAGGGGGTGAGAAGGAGTTGGAATTCTGGTGAGTGACTTGTGGTACAGAGCTATGCTAGATTTTGTTTGTGTGAGTACAAGAATTCTAATGGTTAATTTAAGTTTGAAAAGGTCAAGGTACTGTGTGGTTGTTGATATATGATCACATCTGAGAGTAAATTCGAAGGGGTGCGGATTTTCAGGGATAGTTCTTAATGTGTTTTGGATAGGCATGGACTGGAGCTTCAGATGATGTATTGGGGACCTAATTGGTTGGGATAGGTGTAAAAAAAGGGATGGTATAACAGGTGGCTTTGTGGGTGTTTGGAAGAAAATGAAAATGTTAGGAAGGTGATTGTTTCCTGGGGGAGAAAAGTATGTGTGTAAGTAATACTTTCTTTAAACACAAGGGTATCATAAGTATATAGAGTTGGTGTAGGTGATGATGGTTATCGAATGTGAAAGATTATGATCGATTTTTGTGATTAGTTTGAAGAAAGAATGTGAAGTATGTGTTGGGCGTTAAATCAGTGAGGGGGGTAGGATGGGATCTATCGGTCATTAGTTGTTTTTAATGTAAAGATTAAGTTAGTAGGTGGCTTGGTGGAGAGGAGGAAGGTGATAGGAAGGGAATGGGTAGAATTAAAGACTTGAGAAGTTAATGGACAAGATAATAAGGGATAAGTATTTAAGAAAGCTTGCACGTAATTCAGGTTGAATGGAAACAAGATTGAAACTGAATCAATCTTTAAGCAAATGAATTAGTGTGTTTGTTAGTGTCTGTAAAGAGGTAATGTGATTGTGCTAATGTTGGAAGTAAGAATGTTAACAGTTGAGGGTAGGTATTGAGGAGATGAATTGCAAGCCGTTTTAATAAGTAAAAAAGAAGTGTAGGGCAATGTACTGAAAGCCAAATGTAAGCTTTATATCCTAAAGAAAAATTGTTTTGGAATTATATAGAGGAGTAAAAAAGAATACTAAAAGATGCAAACGGTAGGAGGAAAAAGAGGAAAATGAAACAGTTTGGAAGGAGGATGAATAGGGGACTTAAAAGACAAGGAAGTAGGAAGCTCTTCTGGAAGAAAGCGGCGAAGTTAAGAATGAGAATGAATTGCGAATCTGCCTATAGAAATAAATTGAATAAGGATGGTCGCTTTCGTAACGATGAAATAGATGTGAGGGGGTGTGGAGGGAACCTTTGAAATCTGCATAAATAATGGGCCCGTAATGCGTGCGGGTTCGATGGTGCAAGAAGGAATAGGTGCTTTTGGGGATGAGGTTATTTTAGTATTAAGGGAGGTAATGGGTGTAGAGTGAGAAAGTTTCAAAGAATGGTAATCTGCAGTATAGATCGAAATTACCGGTGAAATATCAAGAACGGAGGCTATGATGAGTGGATGATTGGATTTGGCAGTTGGTGTTAGCAAAGATTTTAGGAGGTTATAGTTCTGAGGGATTGATGATAGCAGTTAATAGACCCTACTATGTAGGGTAAGAAGGCATAGGACGTAAACTGTCAGGATTATTTAGGGAAAATTAGTGGTAACATTGAGTGGTTGTAGGGAAGATATATGCTGCTAATTTGGTCGAAAGAGTGCGTCGAGTGACTGAGGGACTGATTGGCGAAGAACAAGGTGCGTTTAGAAGTTTAGATTCTTTGCATTAAAAAAAATGATTGATAAAATGAGAGAAAAGAATAAATTGTATTTAGGTTTATGGATTTGCAACAGGTATATAATAGGATTTAATATGGCAAAGTCAATAGAGAAATCCAGCCTGCGCCCACCCCTACTTCTTATCTGTCCAGATATTCAAGCAGATACTCCACAAACAAAAACACACACAATCGCCCGTGCACAGCCCACCAAAAAAAAAAAAAAAAAAAAAAAAACCACCCAAAAACCCACTGGGTTGGGTTTTTATTCAAAGTCCTGAGGATTTTGTCAACCGTAAAAAATCCCGCGCCCACACAACAAACACACTCACACACACAGATCACGTAAAAAAAATAATAGACAGAGTAAAAAATAAACTAATAAATGCTATAGACTTGCATTAAAATCTTTAAAATAAAATTTATTATAATTTGTGACTATAAAAATGGAAAGAGAGACTAAATCAGTAAGTACGGCGGTAAATATGTAAAGTATATAAAACCATAAAAGCTAAAGAGGCCCACACAAGCACTTACACAACTTCACAAATTTACGACACAAAGAAAACTTAAAAAAACGTATACTAGTAATTTCAAATAAAAATTAAAAAAAAAAAAAACTAAAAACTGTATGTGACAGTACATACGTGTGTATTAATGTATAAATTAAATATATAAAACTTAAAAAGATAAAAAGGTAAGACGCTAAAAACTTATCTTAAGATTCTGGTCGGTTTAAAGTATACGCTATTTATGCTTCTATCTGAATCCCATTGAAAGGGTTTATTCGTAAGAATTTTTAATTAATTAAAACTACTAGACCAATATGACATTAAAATACTGATGCACTTAGAAGAAAATAAAACAACACTCTAATAGCACAAATTAAAAATAAAACACAAATACACAGCAGAGCAAACACGAACACAACCTTCCACTTTAAAAACTAAATATATATATATATATATATATATATATATATATATATATATATATATATATATATATATATATATATATATATATATTAATATATATATATATATATATATATATATATATATATATATATATATATATATATATAATATAATCACCCACACCTTCTTTCCCATACTGGGGGTAAGGTACGTCACAAGCACTGGAAACAGAAAAGTAGTAGAAGAATATGACGCAAGTCGAAAAGAAAGCCAGCCATACCACCCCCTTTATAACCTTAAGTAAGCACAAACTCCTCGTGTCAGAAAATTCACCCTGGTTTCACGGGAACTGCGCGACTAATCCTTATTGTGTCATTCTTCCATATAGCCTCATTCCTTGCCCCAGGGCCAACCTTCACGCCAAACCCTCCCTCGCTCCTATTAACTTTCTTCTGCTATGCCAAAATAAAATTTCTATCCTCGAATCATTCCTTTACTGATTCAATCAACTTCTCTCCCAGCCGGCTCGATTCCCCAGCACACTCGCCACTATATATTCGCTTAACCAACCGACTATCATCCATCCTTTCCACATGACTATAATTAAAAAAAAAAAAATAAATAAAAAAGGTAATTTCTGAAAAATATCGTGTTTGAAAGGGAGCATCACTCGTAATGAAAAGGAAGGTAATAAGGTTGGGGTACCACCCGAACTTATCACATCCGTAGTGTGAAAGGGAAGGTAACAGGGGGGGGGGGACCCGAACCCATCACTTCCATAGTATGAAAGGGAAGGTAGCAGGTGACCCGAACCTCATTCAATGCTTTCGTAACATATCGATGATCATATAGTTTGATATGGTTTTAATATTAATAGCAACAAACCAACCGCAGCTCCATTAGTCTTAGATTCATCAGTAAAATCATTAAGTCGAATTGGAAACAATTGTTGAATTTATTAATTTAATGTTTTCTTATATTATTGATGTTTTTACCATTGAAATTTGCTATTAACATCAATTCTTAACAAACAACTTAAAAATAATTAATCGCATAACAGAGCCGAATACGTCCTTTGTTTATTATATATATATATATATATATATATATATATATATATATATATATAGCATATATATATATTATATATATATATATATATATATAGTTATATATATATATATATATATATATATATATATATATATATATATATAAATATATATATATATATATATATATATATATATATATATATATATATATATATATATATATATATATATATATATATTTATATATATATATATTTATATTCATCTTTATATATATATAATATAATCAATATATATATATATATATATATATATATATATATATATATATATAGTAGATATATAGATATGTATTATTGTTGTTTTTATATTTAAATATATATATATATATATATATATATATATATATAAAATATATAATCAAAACTGAAGGAGTCGTAAAACATAACAGGTCCTATATATATAGTTATATATATATATTATATATATATATATATACAGTGTGGTATTATTAAAGATATAAATATAGATATATATATATATATATATATATATATATAAATATATATATATATATATATATATATATATATATATATATATATATATAGATATATATACATATATATATATATATATATATATATATATATATATATATATATATATATATATATATATTTATATATATATATATAGATATAGAATGAAAGAGACGTATATATATATAAAGATTCATATATATATATATATATATATATATATATATATATAAGACCGTAGCCAGGGGGGTTTAGGAGATCTAAAGTTATTTAAACTATCAAATTTTTTTTTATGATCTCAGTCTCTTAATATTAATTTATAAAAATAATAAAAATAATAATCAAATCAAATGAAGAGTATGTATAATAGCCACAGGCAATCTATTTGTGGTTCCTGAAGATATTTTAGCGGAATCAATACTTTAGCGGAATCAATACTACAAGGGTTGAAATAAACAGTGACTTTCTGATTGGACAAGTAATGATGATGGTCCAGCACCAGTTTGAAGTAAGTTTAAGAGAAAACAAACCATATTAATATAAAGTGAAATATATATACTGTTCATATTCATATGGAGTACAACACATAAGATACACACAGAAAATAACTGTGTACAATTTGGTCACTGAGTGTGGGCAATAAACACATTTAATAGAGAAAACTTTTCTCCTAGAGAATAAATGGACAAAGCTAAGACGAATGTCCTAAACAAGGTGGGTTCAAAGTTTTTAAAGAAGTTGTTGAAGCTTTAGATGAGCTTGAGATGGATTGATCAAGATATTAAACCTT
>JABUQX010116248.1:35000-52010 GCA_015478945.1 Trachelipus rathkii | reverse complement strand
GATTCCAAACTATTACTAATAAGTCAATTAGTGGGGCATTGATTCGCATTAATGGTGAGAGCTACGGTCATACTAAGTTACTAAAACAATAGAAAGTATTTGAAAACTACGTGCCACATAGTCTCAACTTTTAATTGAGATTTTGACAGTCCTTCTGATAGGTAAACCTGGGGAGGTAAAACTTAGAACAACCAATGCCAGAGGTCAAATTCAGGCGGCAAAGTATTATATCGATCGCTGGACTTATTATATAGTTCCTTGGCATGGGCTACTTAATACTTACGAAATTAGGGAGATTAACTTAAATAATAAAAAGCCGATACGAATGTCCAACGCGGAAACTGATTCGCAAACAGAGTATTAACTACCCCACAAAGCATACGCAGAAAAAAAAAACAATATATTGACCTTACACCTACAAAGTGAAATCTCAATTGTGTTTAATATAAAATGGTATGTTTGTGGGTAAAGTTCATCATTATTACTAAAATCGCTCAGGCAGCGAGACCCAGCTAAATCCCCAAAGATTTTGTATCCAAAACTTCTTATTCCAGAGGTAGTTACTGTAATATATGAGCCTCCAGTTCCCGTGTACAATATTTAGAAAAATGAGAAATCAAGAAAAAACATAAAAATCTCTCTCGTTCCATTTTATGTGACCAACAGTACGATTCGGTGTTCCCCGTGTAAGGTCGATTCCTTATATGTAAGAAGGTTAAATTGTATACAAATATAAATCATTATCATAATATATCATTAATGACACAAATATTAATTTTAATATATTGAATTGTTGGTACGTAATAGGATCGCCAGATATCAAGCACCCCGTAAATAAACTTAGCATAAAATACATATTCGGATCGCATTTTAAAATACGATTTGATAAAAATATATATATTATACACTTTTACTAATATATATTACTTTTATCAGTTAATAAATTAATAGTTATTAAATTATTATTATAAATAATATTAAATCTTCATATTATTAAGGGTGACTCCGTTAAAAAAATTGTTTTATGTAATTATTAGTCAACGGAACCGAAAAAAGTGATCGCATCTCCAGATTTAGGTCAGTAATTTTGAGCACCGATTGTAGGCAGTGAACCCCGTGCCCCGCCCCTTGCTCCAAAGGTTACACAAAAAAAGCCTTTTTATTTAGTGTTAGAACGAACTAAGCAACTGTTTTGAAAATGAAGCATCTCTCCGGAACCCCCATTATATTATTTACCCCAATATGAGTATAATGTTCAAGTTACGTAGAAATGGCTACAATGTATTTAACTAAACTTTCAATTATATATTTTAATTTCTACTTCTATCGACCCAATATAACACCTCACATCATAATAACTCCATTTTCATGTAAATTAGATTTAAGGAGACCTTTTTTTTGAAAGTTTGTAACTTAATCTAATTTTAACTTATGTAATTCTTTGATTATTATTTATTTCCAGTTTAATATAAATGAGAGATATATAGATAAAAGAATATCTTCACCTCTCATAAAGAAGAGACTCCAAAGATAAACTATTCTCATATGTTTAGAGGCTATCCGGTTACACTATGCGATTCAACCGAGTTGGTAATTTGCCCTCCAATCGTTCAAGTTTTGGCACTTTTGTCTACATAATTAGTCACTTGTGTACGATAATGAAATGATCTCAAGAGATTCAGCAAATTACCCATTACAAGAGTTCTTGTTTTGAGAAAAAAGCCTTCTTACAAACATGGAAGATTGCTTTTACTAATTTTTTAGAAACTTCACAAGATTGGAGAAATGTACAAAAGGACCAGTATAAACAACCAATGATAACAGCAAAGAACAAAAACCAAAAGAGTTGCGCTAAAGTAGGATAGATTGATAGTTTGGATTCGCCAGCCGGGTTGCCATCTGACCATGATGAAAAGAGAAGGAAGACCAACCCCGAGTATTTCCTGTGAAAACAAAAGGGGAAATGGTAGGCAGGCTCGATGAGTTGGGAGTTGATTCGGAAGTAGTGTTTTCGAGCGGTTATGCGATACAGAAACACCACATTATCAGGGAAGCTGGTGAGACTGAATGGACGAGCAATCCACGTCCAATGCGCACGTGGGATTAGAGAGGTCGAAGATGGTGATGATAGGTGGTCCCGGAAAGTGAAGTACTGAAGACCTAGTTGAAAAAGACGTGATTCCGATAGCGTCACAGGTGAGACATAAAATAAAGCCATCCTAGACACACCCAAGAGCATGCCACTACTTTCTCTCTTGACTGGGTAGATTTTACCCTGTCCTGGTCCTTCTGGCATGTGCTTATGCGGTTGGTCGTTAGACTGTATGTAGAATGAAAGGAGAAAGTGAAGCGCGTACCGTGTCAGAATAGAGAATAAATCCGAACCATTTTCCGGGTGAAGAACAAACGAGATGGGGTAATGCGAAAGTGTTGTAAATCGAGCAAAAGGAGATAAGAAGATCGTGCTAAACGTCCCGGTGACAGCGCAGAGCCAAAAATGGAGGAAGCGTATGAGCGCACTCGATCTCATGCACATAAAAGGTGATGGAACAGTCCGATCGGATTGGGTACCCAGGACCGCGATGGAAAATGAGTATTTACGGAATAATAAAATATAAACCCATGGAACATCCCTAAATAGCGTTATGCGTCGAAAGTGAAAACACCTGCATGGTGCGAAGAATTTCTGGGATTAGATCTCGAGAATTTTCTTAAAGTTTCCCTCAAAAATATCCTCCACCAATAAGGGAAGAGGTGTATCCTAATAAGATTCTACAGCAGGAACGGGAAATCCTACCATGAAGAAACGGAGATCTTATCAATAACAATTGATTGACCCCAGAGTAAGGAAGATTAGCCGTTAGATGTATGTGGTTCATTGCGAGAACCGTGAAATAAACCTTACGGTTGTTAAAATGACCAGGAGCAGAAATGAGTTAGAAAAATATAGCTGTAGATGATTGTGACCAATAGCATCTAAAAAATAAGTGCAACGAAACGTCACAATGGGCCACTATCACTGTTAGAATGATCCATCAACCCAATAGTTTGAAAGATAACTAACACCTTTTGACTTTTTTTGTGAGGAGAGTTGTCCTCGAGCTGTAAATGTATTGGCTGGAGAGGCCTTACGAAAATGTTACTAAGTCCAAAGGCGCAAATCAGGTTTCCCAAAATTTCAATAAGTGACCATCTTCGGGAAAACGTAAGCATTTATAAATGACTCTGTTGCATCAAATCTTTGCATCAAATCAAAACAAGTTGAGAAGTATGGGCGTTTACAAAAAGGGCCCTTGAACTATTTTTATTGGCGAATCATCCTTTTGTTCAGTAAGACGAATCAGGCTGCTCTATCTGACCTTTCGCTGTAGTTGGGCCGCCCCCACTTAATTACTCCCTTAAACACGTAAGATGTTAGAGTGCGTATCGATGCCCACAAATGACTATATAAAATTTCGTGGAATGCCGTAGATACTTGCTGAAACACGGCCGCTGGGCATTGGATTGTCCTAATTTTATTCCCATGATTTTCGAATGGTAAGTTCGAAATCAACAACTGGCGTCAAACCCGATGTATATTCAAGGAGCATTCCAAGAATGCGAATGGGCGAAGCTCAACAAAGAAACAAATATGACTTCGGTTTATTAACGAGTTATATATCGATGAAAGAATTACTTCTGAAAGTAATTGCCACATATAAACTCGGGATTATGAGACACTTAATCACGGAAATCACAACCCAGAGATGATTACAAAGAGCTCCTACAATGGAATTGGTCTTTTTTTCAGTGTTGGAACAATGAATGGAACGGAAGTGAATTTAAATCTCCAGAATGCCATCAGTCTTCCAGTTGGATGGCAAAGATGCAGTTCATAGAATTTTAGCGAGCCATTTGCACACGCGAACAATTTCAACTTGATGCATTTCAGAAAGAAACAACGTGCCTAAAAAGCCATGTACCATGATATTTTCTCGTTAAGAGTGTGCTCACTCTCGCAAGCTAATGGTTACTATGCCCACAAAGAGCACTTAGTCTCCAAGACAAAGACATATTTGACCTTCTTTGCGGAATTTAGTGGGAATATTAGGAGATTGAAAAGAATATCTCTGAGACGAGACTCTGGTGTAAATTCTCAATACAATGTTGTGAGTATCTCAAGAGATGGTTAGCCCTCTGTTCCATTGATTCCTGCTCAAATTACATTGTATCGAAGAGAATTCGGATCAAGCGAACAAAATACTAAAATGACGTAAACCTGATTACCGAGGGACAAACAAATCATAAAGGAAATTGTTAGAACCCATATTTCGAAACATCCAGGTTGAAGAGCTGATAATGCGTTTACTCTTGTTTTATATACCAATGCTGGACAATGCTATTCTTATGAGCCGTTTCCAGGTAGATTAAATGCAGATTTTCTCAGAGAACCACCCTAAGTTGACTAGACCGCTGTAACTATACTTAAGGAAGAGGAAGTCTGCGGATTGTGAAGTACTATACGCTCCGGTTAATATTGTGGCATGAACGAAGGCGAGTTTGAAAAATTTAATTACAGACTGTTAATACACCCTCTCATCTAAAAGAATATGAGGAGCCCAAGGCAAAATAAGTTTATAAGGTAGATACGCGGATGCCAAAGCGGTAATTCTTGAGTGTTCATTTCAAGAAGAATCACTTTGAGCAACCTTAGAATCAGATCTTCATCTACATCATACTTTTATAAATTGAATGACATAACACTGCATATGCACTCCTTTTCTTATATTAAAGAATACATTGAAAATATGTAAAAACAAAACTATTGCCTGTCATTTTTATTGCAGCATATATATTTTTAGCCATGACTATTTTACTAAATTAATAAATAAATATTATCTCCAGTATTTTATGAGTGTGTAAATCGCGAAATAGTTCCAGTCCGTTTATTGTTGACAAATAGGCTGCTGTGAGTCCTCTCGCGGTGTCTCGACTATAATGATAAGCAGACAAATTATGTGACTTAATGATAAGAAATTTTACTACTCGTAACAACTACTTGACCTCGCCTCATATGTCTCTGCAGTACATAAATTTATGAGAAAATAATGATGAAGTTTCAGAGGTTCGTTCCAGCCTCAAGGAGCGTCTCTCGCTAGCAGCTCAAAAATTCGGAGTTTTTGAAACTTGAACGGCCCAGCAGGCACGGAGTTCACAGCTCCAATTCGTAGGCTCAATACTTTGGCTTATCTGAGAATAATTCTGCAAAGACAATTTTATTTGGAGGTTTCCGTTGACAAAAATTCGGGAAAATAATTTTCTCCCCCTATCCCTGCGGTCACGTATATAAATATATATAGATTATATATATATTAATATATAATATATTATATATATATATATTTATATATATATATATATATATTCTATTTTTTTACAGAAATAAACACCATCACCTCACTGCAGAGCCACTAATTCCTAAGAGGAGGTACTATTTAATTCAGCAGGACGGATTCCAAGCCCAAGGGAGAATAGCTCACATTCTACCCACGCCGACCAGATTGCGAACTGGACCCCCGCATTGTTTGGCGAGTTTGCCTACGACTGACGCTATCGGATGCTATTTAATAATAATTAAATTAAAAAAAAAATACGTACTAGTTATATACATTTCACAATTAATAATAAGCTCTACGACTAGACACATTAGAGATAACCAACCTGAATTATTACCATAACACTATTAAACAACAACATTATTTCACACTAACTAATAACACTAATTAATAAAAAATTCACTAATTAACTTAACCCAATATATAGCAACTGGGATTGGACAGGGAGCGCCAAAGCTGCATATTATATGACATATTCACATACATTTACAGCTGAAACGTTTAGCCCAACTCCATGACAGTCTTTTGAAGAGTCCACTGTAGACTAAGCGATTCTTTGATAAAATTAAGGCATAACATTTGAAAATAATCAATATTCAATTCGTAAGGGCCTAGCTTTTAATTTACATAAGATTAATTCTTTTAAAAAGTTACTTTATTTCACTTTTATTACTTCACCGGAGTAATTTTTAATTCGAATTAAATTTGATTTTAAATTTGCACCGCAAAAATAATAGATTTATGCAAGAAAATATTAAAAATCATTTCTAAACACCAGTTATGATTTCTTGAATGCTGATAATTTCTCCCTCATTTCATTCATTCCCTAAATCCAGATTTTCGAGAATCGATGTTGCTTGGCTCTTTTCATATTCCCTTTTCTGCTCACCGCTTCTGGTCTTGATGTTTCCCTTTCTAAGAATATTGCTGTTTCTCTCTTTTCTACCACGATCTATGCTCCGATGAACCAGATCAATATTACTTTATATATATATTATATATATAATATTATATATACTATTATATATAATATATATTAATAATATAGACTATATATATATATATATTATATATATATATATATATATATAAATATATATATGATATATATATAATATATATAATAATATATATATATATAATATATATATATATACAATATATAATTAATATATAATAATATATATATTTATTAATAATAATATAGGACCTTAAGTAAACCTTTGTACTTTAAATGCGGTCTGTTATTAAGGCCGAGTTTACGTTGTAGATAGTGTTTAAACACTTAAAAAAATTACATGCGAAAAAATAATTTGGTAAATTTATTTTTGTTGTTTTTTAAAATTGATTTTATTTCCATTTCATTTTTAATTTTAATTTATTCAAACGTAACATATTTATTATTATGTGTCCACAACTAAGTGTTGATCTGATATTTTATTATAACAATAAGTAATATATATATATTTAGGAATAGGTTAAGATATTTTATTCATTGCTTACAATATTTTAGAAGAGTACTTTTGAGTTTGAAGTTTGTAACCAGTAAAAAAAAATTATATTGATCATAGTATGGAATAGCCGAAGAAATTTCTGTAAAGGATGGATTTAACTTTTTTTTTTTTTTTTTTTTTTTTTTTTAGAAGTAAATTTTTTGTTTTTTAACTATAGGATCACCAGGTGGGTGACCGAAAAATGGTATGGGTCGGGGTAATATAATTTTGGGTCATCTCGACTCCGGTTGGACAACTGTTTAGGGCATATCGCCCGCTACCGTAGTGAATGTCTCCGAACCCCCGCTCTTTGGTCGATGGGAGTCGCAGGGCGGTTCCCCGACCACTCGGGATGAACAGTTCCACCCTCTGTCCCCCGTCGCTCGAAGCCCCCTATTGGTGAAATTAATTTGTGTCTTTGTTTTTGGGAAAATCTTTAATATTTTCTTTAGGGGCTCGAGCCGAACGGGGACAGAGGGGGGTACGTTTAAACCCCGGAGGGAATGGTCGGAGGAACCCCGGCGAATCCCAACAGACCAAGAGCCGGGGTTCCGAGACACATCCACCGGAGAGGGGATTAGTTCCCATCCTTAAGATTATTCAGGCTCTATTCCAAATATATAATTGTTTATTACTGATAGGACCTGCCCTTTCATCTAGCATACGTATATGTGAGCCAATTAAAAAACCTGGACCATATATATAAATATATTATAATATAAATAATATATATATTATTATAATATATAATATATATATTATAATATATTACAGCTATATATATATACTATAAATAATACAAAACTTAATTAGGAACACAAATAGAATATTTACTCTCTCGAATATAACACAGAGCTGACAACGAAAAAAAAAAGTTAAGTTTTTTTATAGCAAATAAATTTATTTAAATTTTTCTTTACTTAATAATTACAAAAATTACGATCTAACCAACTTCCAATACTCAAAATTAATGTTGGGACCATGAATTTTAATTAAAGGTCCTAATCTTATAATGTATTATACTACATATTAATATAATATACTAATTATCTATATATATAATGAATATATATATTATATACTAATATTATATATTATATATATAAATATTTATATATATATTACTATATATATAAGCGCAAAATTATTTAGTGGAGCCGCGACACGCAAATTATTTGAATAGAGCGCAAATTGCGCATTTTGCGCATTTAAAAAAAGCGTTGAGTCAAATGCAAGAAGCGACACATTTTTAGAAATTCGCGCATTAGCAAAAGAACACATTTCGTTACCTAAAGCGCAAATTCGCTTTGCGCTTTCATTTCCGCTTATGCCCACCGCTCTGATATATATATTATATTATATTATATAATTATATATATAATATATACTTATATATATATATATATATTAATATAATTAATATATATATATTTATATATATATATTATATACTAATATATGACCAATTGCATGCAACACCCTAAATAGTTACAGGCCGTTTAAACACATGCAGAGAGCCTACAACGCAAATAAGGGTAGGTAACCAATAAAACGACAGTACCATGTGTAGATGTCTATATTAAATGTCGAAAACGTAACAAATTCAATATATAAAGACATATGAGACAAAACATATAATAGATAATTAATGGAGAGAGATAATAAATATTAATAGAATAAAAAAATAATAACCAACAACCGCATACAAACTCAACCAACCAATCCTAGAGTTAACCCAGTGTTACTAGCATCTTCCAGACCCTAACCTGATGACAGGTACAACGATTTATACATAAGTCTAGTGGATAACATCTATGGTAACGTTTATCAGTTAGTTATCCAGACGAATGAGTATGCGATCATCGATCTTTGCTATGATGGATTCTAGTGAATCGGGCAACGCCAATGCTGCAGCCAGCGAGTATCAACGTCGTATCCACATCCGCGGCATGTCGTTCATATCGTTTTTTTACCGCACCTTTCAATAGATTACGTCAGGACAGTCTGGAACAGATCAGCAAACAATGGAGATTGCAACTAATACCCGCACGCTTATGATGCACGAGCAAGCTATTCATTGGCAAGTTGATGGAATAACCCACGCTATAAGTACCAAGACTGTGTCACCATCAGATTAGTTCTGTCACAACACCCTATTGTATTGGCGAACGTGTTACATCGTGCAAGCAATGTCTATACCTTTCAATTTGCAACGCGTTCAGGGCCTGCCATTCGGGTTCGATTGCTGCAAAACGTGCGGTTCTCGCCTTTAGCTTTACGATGTTGAAGATCTATCATCTGGCATCTTCTCAACTATCACTGTGGACGGATCGAGCTTGCGTTGACGAGGGCGCGGTAATAATATAATACCCATAATGAGCATCACTGTTCGCTTTGACTAATCCACAATCGCATTAGACAACGTAAATTCAAGCATAAGTTATTCAGATCAATGTGTTGAGTGGCAGTCGTCAAACGCACATTCTTACATTATTGTTCTTGATAGTTACCAAACGCAGCATACGGCGATATGGAAATCCATCTCTTGAAAGACGTTGATCACGTCAGCACACTCGATACCTTAGTGCATTATTGCGGCACTACATCCGCCCATTCATACCTGCATCGCATGTGGCAATCACGATTTTGTGCATCGGCAGTTTGGGACAGAAAGTATTGAAGAAGCTTTACAGGAATTTTTTCAGCTGATAAAACAGTCGCTTTGGGTAATACGTTCCAGTATGCCAACGTCCGGTTCACCTGATCATAATCGTCCACTGCATTGCATTGTATTGGGCAGAACCTAATAAACAGAAGGTTCATCGGTGTAACCAGATGCACACGCAGGGAAAAGTTACAAAAATGACTCCACGCACAGCCAACACGTCCGGTGTTGATGCAGGTGCAGCAACACGATTACGAACGTTTGTTATGCACAGTCTACTCAAAAGGATCGTCATGCAATGATTCGATTCTGTTGACGGTGCACATTTCGACATTTGTGTATAATTGGAGTTGCCACCGCCCAATAATTCCGGTGAAATGGTTTTGGTCTTTGTGTATTGGTAATTCTAATTATATGCGTAGTATGTTATTCATTTCATTTATATCCATGAAATTATTATTACTATAAATCATTATGTTATCTAATTCATCATTCATCTCAATTCATTATTATGTATATATATTATTAGTGTATTGATTATTATCATTGATTATTATATCACTTATTAATTTATCCAATATAATAATGTTCAATTTATTTACGATTATTATAGCGATTAATTATATCGATTATTATTATTATATGTATTTATGTATATTAATTTAGTTTACTCTTGAATATTTAAACACAACATTTACACACATAGCTCAAGGTCGATTTTATTGTTAACCTGCACCATTTTGCCCCGTTGTCGCTCCTGCAAAATCTGCGTTTTAAACGGCCTCTAACTAAATTTAAGGATGTCGGCCAGAAATTGGTCCAGTTTATAAGAAAGGGATTGGTATTCCAAGAATAAAACCCTCCAATTCCTATCCAACAAGAATTTCATTATTATAAACCGGTTATGGGAATAATCATCATTAATTATATATCTATATATAACTAATATTTTATAATAAATCTTATATAATATAATATATAATGTAAGTAAATATACTTACATTCACATAGATACAGCAGAGGATAACGATATATCATACAATATAATGTAAAGTAGCACATAAATATAATAATGAGTTGCTTATTATAAATTACTAAGTAATACATAAGATTCGATGCACTATTTGAAAGAAAATTAAAGCATTATTAATTTTATATAAAGAAGGGAGAATTTACTATTTGATCTGAAAAGAGGGGTATTAAATCGCTCTGATACTCAATATACGTTAAACTAATATTATTGAGTGACTAGACTTTCGCTCCAGAGGGAAGAACCGATGCAATGTGGACTCAAATAGCTCATATATTATTTCGGAGATTCAGGGGAAGGTTTTTTATTTAGGAGTATTTATTTTTTTTTATAATTGTTTTACGTCTTTCATGACCTCATTTGAAGAGGGGGAGCGAGCGAGTGAGATGGGGACCAATAAGAGGTTACTCCTTCAGTTACCTTGTAAGTCTCATGCTACCAGGTATAAGAGGTGATCCGCCGCAACGCAGACTGTACTCATTATATCACCGTTTTAGGTGGAGAATATAAGTGACCTCCTTTTTATGACGCCGGGTATTTAGTTAAATATTATTTCATAAAGAAATTAACGTAATTATATCTTATAAAGAGAGTATCTAGTAAGATTATAAGTCAACTTTAACTTACTTTTAATGCAGGATAAAAGATATTCTAAATTATAATTAATCAGGACAGTTTGAATATATTAAGATTACAATCTAATTATTAATTAAGAGCGAAAGAGATTAAAATATACTCAATTAGTTGAGAGAGAGAGTAATTTAATAAACTCATTTTGCATGATAGGGGGCGCAATTTAGTAATATTCATGTATATTAGTATATCTTAACAATGTGAAGAGGTCAGATTTTTACAGCCTTTAATTTAATTAATTGATGGAAATTTAATTTCTTGGCTACTTTTCTACATTTGAAATACACTAAAGAAATCTGGAGCGTGTAGAATGCACACTTTAAAGCGTGAGTTAAAACCAAGAGTGAGTGTTAAACCTATTCTCCCGCAAAGAGAACACAAACGAATAGTGAGTCTTAAGAAACTCCAATCAATCAAATTAATTTTACCTTCTACACTATTACAATACCTATAATTTTTATAATTGAATTTCAACTAATAATAATGAGAATTGACGAATTGAGAATCGAATAACTAGTCATAGTAAATCATAACAAACTTCGACGGGAACCCTTTACGAGGTCCAAATAATCACCAATTCAGTAATAAATAGTCTGCAGCATATAACCTGAATAATAATAATGAATAATAATTAGAGGTAGATTAGACTAGGCACTTTAACTACTATAATACATAATAATAAAAATATAGTAAGTAAATTCTGAAGAACTAGACTGCTTATACGCGAAATTCATAACAGCATTCTGTATAAATTATTCATAATACGTTTCTAAGAGTGGGTTCGGATTATTATCTCGCTTGAAAATCTAATACTTGTGCAGTTGTATTCTTTCGTGAGTACTTATATTGGCCTAGGGCTTAATATTCGTTATAGCTGATTAAGCATTAAGCTCTAATGAAGGGATAAGCTGGAGTTTGGAATATTCATCTGATGAGGCAATAATGGAGTAGGAAATATAACTTGAGTGAGGTATTATTTTTACGTGAAATTAATTAATCTTTCGTTAATATTGTGTAACGTAATATATTTTAGGTATATTATAATTGTGTATTATAGTTACTTAAAGATGGTGTATTGATCTTAACATTTATGAAAATGGTATAAGGTTGCTTAGTATATAATAGTCCAACTCCTTTGAGTAAGTATACTAATAATTTATTTATAAGGGTTAAGTGGTATTAATAATGGAATGACTATATATAATTAAATTTATGTTGGCTTAATATAGGCTATTCTTATATTATCATATTTATTGGGTTAATATTATATACGTGTTACTTAGCGGTGGATAGGCGGTATAGAGCGCCAGTGAAGTATATAGGTCAGAATCAATAGCTTGTCTTCATGTGAATAGCAGGTTTCATAGGATAGGATTTATAATTTGATGTGGTATTAAATCGTAGTCAAGCTTATTCGTTGAGCGCTCAAGCTACAATTCTTAGATATTTACTATATCTTTTCTACAACTATAGTAAACTAAAAAGGAAGCCTTGGCTTACATATGGTTTATTAAAACTTAATTTGTTTTTACATAATACGGACATTGTTAATAATGATAATAATCTTACACTGCCCCTTATTATTTAAAGAATAAATCATCTGGATGTTACTAATAAAATCCATCCCCAGTATCCAGCTAATATATAAGCATAAATTATAACAAAGGACGAGGACGCATTATCCTGTCCCATCTTCCTACCTACCACTTGAGCAGATATAATATACTTGGTTAGGGTAAAAACACAATTTTTCCTAAGAAAACACTATTCAATCCAATACCCAATCTCAAATTGCCTAACATCAGATAAATTACTCATCCAAACCCTTACCCCTTCCCTTACTCTCCCCTACCGACATAGTGCAACTAATAAATCCTCCCCCTCACTCACTCATACCTAGCTAATATCTTTCATTAAATATTGTTACCTCTTCTATCTAATTAACATAGCAACAACCATCCTTCTCCTTCCGTTATAACCACGGCCCAAAATTTAGGATACGTTGGTCTTAACCTACAATCTTATTACACAGTATAATCTAACCTAGCCTATACAATACATAACTAACAAAAACAGGCGTGACACTTACCACTGCAAGTAACATTAATAGTCTCTAACCCAACACGACCAACCTCATACACAAAATAACTTCACCTCCATTCCTTATAGAAGAATCACTGGTGATACACGGAAGAGATCACAAGATTATTTTATACAACAATTGTGATTAAACAGGAAGAATGACTAGAATGTCACAAAACAGAATTTAGAACGGACATTTATTGACTAATTTAACTATACATCTAAGAGAATATTTCATAAAAAATAGAAAATTTTAAGCTCTTTACTATAATTCAATAAATATTAACCATTATTAAATTATTGTTAGAATAATTATATATCCATCAGGAAACACCGAATGTATTGTGCTCCGCCTAGAAATCTAATTCTGGAGTGAAAACAGTTAATGGATAACGATACGTAACAATAAAATACCTACTGTGTTAAGAGTATTTAACTGTGCTACAGATTGCTTAACTTGTATCATCTCCGTTAGCATGAGTTGCTGTCAGAGAACAGAACCGTGGAAACCAAAGATGAGCAGTGAGTCAGGATTTATGGAGGAATGCTGTACGAAAATAAAATAGGTGAGGAAGAGGGGAAGAAATGTTAATGTATCTGTATTAACTACTATATAATGTTATGGGAGGATTGTGGAAAATTATACTAGGTGGTTGCGATGCTGAAATTTTCAAGAAAAAAACTAATCCTATCAACGAATTTTAGTACTAAAATAATGAATTAAATATATATTAATATGATATAAATATACTATATATATATATAAAATAAACAAGATAAATCATATCTAATCTTTATAATATATATTATATATATATATATGATAATAATATATAATATAATATTATATATATATAATATATATATTATATAATATATTAATATCATATATAATATATTAATATAATATTAAAATTTACTATACAATAAATATATTCAATGATAATATATTTATATATTAATAAATATAAAACTATATATTATATATTCTATTAAATTATATATATATCTTAAATATTTATTATCTATATATAATATTATAATATATCTATATATATATATATATAATATAATATATATATTATGATGAGTATATTAATATAGTATATAGTAATCTTTAATACGTTGCGTTACCCTGTGTCTAGTAGTTGAGTATAGGTGCTACCTGAGCACTACCTGCTGATATATACTCTCACCTAGATGGGCATGTTAGTGTATTAAGCGTGAGATACCCACCTTGGCGCTCAAGTAATACTAGTAATATGACCTGATGAACCTATATGTATGATTAAGATATATTATAGTGGTATGTTATATACTATCATATATAGTATATCATTATATATATATACTATATATGGCTATTGCATATCCTAGAGTCTTATATATATTAGTTATATCATTAATAATATTTATATATATATATATATTTTCATATATTATTATATATTATATTATAATTGTTTATAATATCAATTATATATACTATCATATAATAAAATAAATATCATATTATATATATATTTATATGATATATATTATTAAAACATAAACTATGATAATTAAATTAATATATTAATTCATAGTACCATATTACTTATAAACATACAATATATATCTATGTATATTTTAATTTATCTACTATATATATTAAACTATTTTCATATCAGACGGCTATCATCTATAAGAATCAAGTTTCGAAGTACCGCTTTCGCTATATATCGTAAGTTATGCATAATTTAACTATGCCTCTTATCAAATACTAATAGGTATAGACTATTACTTCCCTGAGTATGAACGCACGCCTCAGTTTTAGTCGGGTATATGATATATACTAAGGTATACTTAATACACGCCTAATATATGAGTGAGAACCAATATGTTGAGGTAGCGGCCTTAGTGCGCTCACTCGGTGGTTGAGGACCCCGACTGCCCCACCATAAACGCGGTCGCTGGGTGACGTGCGATAGCGCGGGTGACCATGGCACAGCTATCCAGTGCCCCTATTATAGCAAATATCTAATTAATATTATATATATATTAATAGATGATATATCTATATATAGTAATATATATATGATATAGAGAGTGAGAGCTATCAGCGTAACTATATATCACTATAAATGTATAGTATATACGTATTATATATATGATATTAATATTATAGCGTTATATATAGTAAAAAAAAAACGGCAGATATATTGTTATATATATATATATAATTTTCTTATTTTAATTATGTCAATTAAGTTTAATTTTTTTATCAAATTTATCTTAACAGTTATGTAATCATTATCCTCTTTATACCACGATAGTTGAGGGTTTATGATTGTTTATACGGTGTATTGAGTCACCACCCCACCCTATAATAGGCTAAACAGCGGAAGTCGAGATTATTATGCACTGCCAGTCTACTTTACTGAAACTAAGCTCAAGTACTCCCGCCGTACCTTTATTTATCTACTCTATCGGTGTGAAAATCACGTACGGCTCACTAAAATGAGTCAGTACAATATATACTCACACATTAAGTGACTATAACGGAACTTGTCTCAGAGTATAATAGATACCCGCACGGTTATATCTAGTGAGAATACTCACTCTTCACAATAATGTGGGTTCAATTACCACTAATATATATAATAATATATATGACCTCCCAAATCACCTTATGACCCATTTATAACCTCCTTTCACAAAGCCCTACACATCGCTCAATACTTATCCTTATTAATGCAAACGTCTTATTCTTTCGCCTAGTCTTGTACACCAATTCCTCTCCTTATTGGACTATCACTATTAACGCCTACATACTATCTATATTAGTTATTAGGTATATTATATTTAAGAGACCAATCATTAATATTACAAATTAAATGAAAGTTGTAAACATCTCTTAATACGATATTTCAGAACATAACACTATATAATAATTTAAATTATATATTTTTAAATGAAATGTGAGACTATTATCAAATTCTCAAATACCTTTCCAACAAACCCACAACTCTCCATGCTACTTCGTTAAACTCTCTCATTTAACTCACTTTCTTCCACACACCCCCTTTACTTCGTTCACGTTCTAAGTTTGATCAAAACTTCTCCAATACGTACCCCAACCCTAGAACAGCTCATCCCGAAACAATTGTATCTTAAAATCTATAACCTATAATCAGACCCAATAAAGTTCCCCATACCGTACATTACAGGACACTATCATAGCAAAGACCTCTAGCGCCACCCACTAAGTCCTTTTAATCTACAGGATTAATGCCGGCTAACTTTTAATTCCCCAATTTCCTTATCTTATATCGTTCCTTTCACTCACATTATTACAATTACAGCCCAAATTGTTCCGCTTGTCCACCATAAATCACTGCCCGGTCACCGAGAGTTCATCACCAATATTGCTTCTTATCTCCGTTATTTCACACATTTTTACACATTGCCATCCTTATCAATATCTTCCATTTCTGTAGATAAAGATAAGAATTTACTTAGGACAAATTTATTGTGCAATTATTTTACGCCGGGAATGTTCACCTCCTGGTACTGAATTCTTTTCCTGAGAAATGTTGATGAATGTACGTGTAAAATTATTCTCTAACAATAGACTTAAAAGAATATCATAAATTATTATACTAGAGATATCGTATATGATCCTTGGATAAGTTTAATTACAACGAAATGTAGACATTATATTCAATTTAAATCATTGGAGACCTTTAGAGT
>JABUQX010116248.1:27500-30000 GCA_015478945.1 Trachelipus rathkii | reverse complement strand
TAATTACTACCTATTCATTCAATATCAACCTTCCTCTTATCCCATAGTAAGAACTTACTATTCACTCATTCAATATCAACCTTCCCCTTACCCCATAGTAAGAAATTACTAACAAACTCATTCGATATCAACCTTCCCTCTACCCCATAGTAAGTAATACTACTCACTCATTCAATATCAACCTTCCCCTACCCTATAGTAAGTAATTACTACCCACTCATTCAATAGCAACCTCCCTTTACCCCATAGTAAGTAACTGCAACTCGCTCATTCGATATCTACCTCCCATTAAAGTACCCAATAGTAAGTAATTACAACCCACTCATTCAAATATCAACCCTCTCCCTACTCCATAGTAAGTAACTACTAATTGCTCATTCAAAAATCAACCTACTCCTTCAATAATTCAACCCTTCCGCCTCCCCTAGTAAAGCAATACTACACAGTCATTCAAATATTCAACTCTACCCCCCTACCTTATTGTAAGTAATTACTACCCACTAATTCAATATCAACCTTCCCCATTACCCCAGAATAAGTAATTACCACCCACTCATTATATATGAACCTAGCCCACCCCATCCTCATAGTAAGTAATTACTACCCACTCATTCAATATCATCCTTCCCCCTACCCATAAGTATTACTACACACTCATTCAAAATTGGACCCTTCCCCCTACCCCATAGTAAGTAATTACTACTCATTCATTCAATATCAACCTTCCCCCCACTACCCCAGAGTAAGTAATTACTACTCACAAATTCAATATCAACCTCCCCCCCATCCCATAGTAAATAATTCCTAACCACTCATTCAATATCAACCTTCCCCCTACCCCACAGTATTACTACACACTCATTCAATATCAACCTCCTCCCTACCCCATATTAAGTAAATACTACGCACTCATTCATATCAACCTCCCCAATACTCCATAGTAAGTAATTACTACCCACTCATTTATTATCACCCTTCCAAAATACCCCAGAGTAAGTAATTACTTCCCACTCATTTAATATCAACCTCCCCTATCCAGACAGTTAGTAATTACTACCCACTCATTCATTATCAACCTCCCCTACCGCATAGTAAGTAATTATTACCCACCCATTCAATATCAACCCTCCCCTACCCAATAGCAAGTATTTACTACCCACGCATTCAATAATAAACTCTTCTCCCACGTACCCAATAGTAAAATAATTATACCCACTTATTCAATATACCTTCCCCTAACTACCCCATTGTAGGTAATAACTAGCCACTTCTAACAATAACAAGTAATTACTTCCCACTCATTCAATATCAACCTTCCCCCTACCCAATATTAAGTAATACTACCCACTCATTCAATATCAACCTCCCCCAACCCCCTTTAAGTAATTAATACCCACTCAGTCAATATCTACCTTCCCCTATCCTATAATAAGTAATTACTACCCACTCATTCAATATCAACTTCCCCATACCCATTAGTAAGTAATTACTACCCACTAATTCAATATTAACTTCCCCTCCTACCCCATAGTAAGTAATTACTACCAACTCATTCAATATCAACTTTCCCCCTACCCCATTGTAACTAATCACTACCCATTCAGTCAATATCAACCTCCCCCCCCTGCACCATAGTAAGTAATTACTACCCACTCATTCAATATCAATTTTCACCCCTATCCCATAGTAAGTAATTACTTCCCCACTCATTCAATATCAACCTTCACCCCTACCCCATAGTAAGTAATTACTACCCACTCATTCAATATCAACCTCTCCATACCCCATAGTAAGTAAGTCAATCACCTTCCCTACATTTAGTAAGTAACTACTACCCACTCATTCGATATCAACCTTCCCCTTTACCCCAGAGTAAGTAATTACTACCCACTCATTTAATACCAACCTCCCCTACCCCATAGTAAGTAATTACTACCCACTCATTCAATATCAACCTTCCCCCTTACCCCAAAGGAGGTAATTACTACCCACTCGTTCAATATCAACCTCCACTACCCCATAGTAAGTAATTA
This sequence comes from Trachelipus rathkii, assembly GCA_015478945.1. Classification (NCBI taxonomy): domain Eukaryota; kingdom Metazoa; phylum Arthropoda; class Malacostraca; order Isopoda; family Trachelipodidae; genus Trachelipus; species Trachelipus rathkii. The sequence continues at coordinate 27,967 of JABUQX010116248.1, read as the reverse complement.
CTACCCGCACATTCAATATCAACCTTTCCCCTAACCTACCCCAAAGTAAGAAGATTTTTAAGCTATAATTTCTATAATTTTAACACGTGAGGTTTCAAAATAATTTAATCACTGTAATTACTGCATAGAATTTGGCTTACAATAACAATTAAATAGCCATATTTGGCAGTAGTAGTAGTAGTAGTAGTAGTAGTAGTAGTAGTAGTAGTAGTAGTAGTAGTAGTAGTAGTAGTAGTAGCCTACTGTACAATATATACACACACACTGTTGTTCAATAGTTAAATAGCACCATTTATTATTATTATTATTATTATTATTATTATTATTATTATATTATTATTATTATTATTATATTATTAATATTTTATTACACCACCCTTATATTATTATTATTAGTAGTATAGTGTTAGTAGTGTAAGTAGTCCAGTAGTAGTAGTAGTAGTAGTAGTAGTAGTAGTAGTAACTTA
>JABUQX010116248.1:15000-17500 GCA_015478945.1 Trachelipus rathkii | reverse complement strand
AAATAAATTACACAAAAGAATAAAAATAGAAAAAATTATAATAACATAGAAAAAATAAAATAAAATAGAAACGGAAAAAGAAAACAATAGCATAAATAAAATAACAAAAAAATATTAACAAATCAACAACAAAATGAACCACAAATAGAAATAGAAAGACAACAGAAAAAAAAAAAAAAAAAAAAAGAGATAACTGGAATATAATTGGGGTTTTGGTGATTAACGTAACTTCGGAGTTCTAGGAAAAGTTCACGTGTTGGATAAAAAGAACGGAAATAGTTAGGTCAGGTTGAGGAGATTTTTGAAAGGAATACAAAGATGGCATTGGAGTTGAATCAATGTTTAATGATTTGGGTTGCAACAAAAAAAAAAAAAAAAAAAAAAAAACAAGTCCTAATTATTTATTTAATATTGGATTGGGTTAAAATGAAAAAAAAATTAAACCCAAAGAGGATAGCGATTAGTGATAGTGATGAATAAAAGATATTCCTGAAATGAGAATATTGTTGAGGGGGCCAAGAAGTTAGTTTTGGAAAGTTTTATTCATTGTGTCAATCGTTTTGTCCAGATGGACTTTATTGGATGTAAGTATTGTGCTGGGGATAGGGTTTGATGTCTATGGGTAACTGAATAAGTCTTATAGTGCTTATTTGTGTTTTGTTTTTCATATTGATATGAAATGTTCCCCGCGCTGAGAAAATTTGTTTGATGGGAAACGGAAGAGGAATGTGTTTTTGGTGGTAGAGGAGGTGGAGAATCAAAGAATGGAGGTGGGGGTGGAGCAGGAGGTTTAGGTAGAGAGAAAGGAGGTAGAGCTATACCTCGAGGGATAGGTTGTTTTGGAGGTAGGAATCATGTTTTGTTTCCTCGTGTGGCTGTTACTAAAGAAGGGGAGGGTGCTGTAGGGGAAGGAGAAATGCAAGTTTTTTGTGGTTGCTGAGTTGGTTGTTGGGGATGAAGTTGTTTAATCTGACTGCGTAATTTCATTGAGAGGGGTTGTGGGAGGTTTTTATAATGAAGTGGTTAATAGCTTGGATCAAGTCGTCTATAATCGGGGGGTGTTGGAGGTGATGTATCTTGAGCGGGTGGGTAGGCTGTTTGTGGAAATATATTGGGAAGGGTGTGAGTAGGTTGGGATGTTAGTGTTTCTTTTAAAGGTGGAGATAGAAGACGTGGTGGAGATGGGAGTATGTTTAGGTTAAGAGAAAGGTTGGGTATATGGGAGTGAGGTGTTGGTTGTGTTGGGATGTGGAAAAGAGAGTTTTCCAAGGTAGTGTTCTGGAATGTGGGGTGTGTGTGTTTGAGTAGGGGACATGATTTGATGAAAAGAGTATGGCTGAGGTGGTTGAGAAATTGTGGGTGGAAATGGTGGTTCAGGAGGAGGTGCGGGTGGTGGGGGATATCGTTGAATGGCTTGTCGTGGTTGTTGATGGTGTATGAGGGGTATGGGGTGAAGGATGAGGATGTGGCTGAATGTGTGATTGATTTGGGTTGTTTGATAGAGTGGATACTGCTGGAGGTATGATATGAGAGATCTTGACATTGTCTGTGTGTACTATAAATTCTTTTGAGGTGTTTAGGCATTGGAGAAGAAGCTTGTTGAAAGGTATGAGGCGTTTAACTAAAAATGGGCCTGACCATTTCGGAAACAATTTAGGAGATTGATGAGGTTTCTTTGTGTCTAGGATGTAAACATAATTTCCGATGTGTATGTCTTTTAGTAACGCTTGTTTGTGTTGTGCATCGATCTGTTTTTGGGTGGACTCTAATAAATGGTGTCGAGCCATGTCTGATGCGGTTTGCTCTTTCCGCTAGTTCGTCAATGTGATCATTGATGTTGATGGGGTGGTGTTGGCTGTGTTGAAAGGTGATTTATAATTGCAAAAGTGTCATGGTAATCTTTTATTATAAGGAGAGAGAAGGAAGTGGAGTGTGGTGCCGATTGAGGAATTGAAAGTGCTGTTGGTAATGTTGATAGAGATTTGTGCGAATGGTAAAAATTTACTCCAGTCATTATGATTTGTGTTAACAAAGTGTCTGAGAAAATTTGCAACTTTTAGGGACTCTCTTTCACAGAGGGCGTTTGATTGGGGGTGTCTAACAACAATATTGAGGGCTTTTATTTTCCACTGGGAGCAGAGCTGTTTAAAGAATTCTGATCTGAATTCTGGGGCTTGGTCAGATATTAAAACTTCTGGTGTACTGTGCCTTGTAATGACTCGTTCGAGGAGGGCTTGAGTGATGTCTTTAACAGTGTGTTGTTTGAGTGATACTAATTCGACATATCGTGTGAGTTGATCTTTGAAAATGAGAATGTATTTAGATTGAGAGATGTGGCAGAGTGGGAGAGGGCCTAAAATGTCACATTGTACTCTAAGAAATGGCTCATGTTACTTAGGGCGTATTCTTTGATGGGGCGAGTTGGGGACTGCCTGGCTTTTATTTAAACTTTTATTGCATGAATCTATAGTTGGCACAAGAGTGTCTAATGAGAGTGAGG